>CM060962.1:14028199-14073061 GCA_030765045.1 Tenodera sinensis | reverse complement strand
AGAGTTTACCTGAGTGGCTGGAAGATACTCAATGAATGTGTCCCCTCTCATATTGGTCTGATATCAAAGATGTAACACTCAAATGCTAACCAATGTTACCTAGTTCAGGAACGAAGCAAAGTGAAATGGAGTGGTTGGATGAAATTGCCTTGTAGACGTTGCCCCTCTTTGAAATGAACCAAGGATATAGGCAATAAATGGAAAGTTGAGCAAGGTTCCAGGACTATGGCTCTATGACGAGTATCTCCAACAAGAGTGTCAAACTGTTGCAAGGAATACTACGAATGGGCTTCCTGGACACGAAAACCAGGTAGCGTATTTAATTATAAATGGTAATGCAGTCCGCAATGCCTCCATAAGCATCAAAAACGGAATACAAAGTGAAATTAAAGGGCTGATGAGGAAAGCTGTTTAGCAAATACTGTTTTAAGGAGAAATAATTTATGAATCGCTCTATATTCTATGAATGACTCACTTAAACGGATAGGGCATTACGGGGTGGTTGTTCTTCTTATTATTTCCATCTACAACTTCCTAAAGATTTGGAACATCTACTATAGTATGACGTGCTCAAAAGAGAAATTTTGCTTTTAAAGAACACAATTCATATATTTTTTAACTCTAAAACTGATCTCTATATAAGGTGTTAGTGCGTATTGGGTTAAACATTTTTCTGAACGTCAATTAACTAATTCTGTCGTATATGAGATATTCCAAATCAAATCATGGATAAAATGTTACGGAATACGTGTGTATTTTTTTTTTTTTAAGATTTTTAACACATCGATTTCAATTCTATTTTGGTTTTACAAAATGTACCATCCAAAAAACAGTCCAAAATTTGTGTGTAATAATGATTGATCGAAAGTTGTTAAAAGTGTTGTATTTAACCTTTCCAGTGCCCCAAACCCCAACTCTCAACTCTATATGGCCTTAGAGTAACAAGTGATTTTATATTACGGCGCGCGCAGAAATTGCTTGATTTCAAATTGCCATAACTAAGCAAGTAATTAAAAATACTGGTCTCCGTATTTGACGCCTATTATACATAAAAAAATAAAAATTGAATCTCCTACGAAAAGGTCGTGTTTTACGGTTGTGCGATTGACCCATATATTGGTTCCTAATCGTAATTGAGATTGCTTATTAAGTCACTGAGTATTCTCACTGAATTTATAAGCACTGATACAGTTGTGCTTTACAACAATGAGACACTGACAGCTCCAAGTTGGAATGAAAGCTTTGACATCAGATAAGTAGATGATATGAGGAACCCTTAAGGTCACAGAGCATCGTGTAATCTTGTATACTTACCGACCAGAAGTCCTGGGGCATCCGTTGTCGGCCTATTTATGCGAATCTGCTCGGATATTGGCTTCTGTTCCTTCAAATTGCAGTTAAATAATTGTTAAGCGGTAATACATCCTATTATTGTCTGGGTTGCACTATCTCGTAGTTTAAAATTGTACTAAGCAAAGAAGATATTAAGCTCTTGCTTAGTTGCGTTTGTGACATGCTATCACAAATGAGATATACAGTATAGTAGGAAACAAAGAGTGATATATATATACAAAATGTCTCAAAAAGGCACCGTCAACGCTTAGTATGTTGTACGGTAGGGCAAACCCATGTCCGGAAATGTGCGGTTTGGACGCTGTAGCGCATCGAAGTGTACCTCCTGCGTTATTGCAGAGCCTATATCGGCGGTGGTGAGCCTCATGCATGTGGCCCTATACGTGCGGCTCTCGATGAAGATTTTCAATCACCTTCGTGGACTTGAGCAATAAGGTCCCACTGACGTTACAGGAGTGCCATACACCAACTTCTCATACAACTCCACAGGTGACTGTGCTGGCCGTGGAGCTGGTCCATCCTCTACCAGTTCATCGATTTGGATATGCGATGCTGAGGTGATTCAGCACATTTACGTCAAAATGTGCTTGGTTCTCACGTTATAGTAAATGGACGCAGGATACTGAGCTGATAACCACTCGTTTACACAGCCTATACACTTGCTTTTCTTACCAAAACAAAAATGATTTCATGTAACACCTCTAGAAGTGTAACGTTCAATCTACACCCTTTAAAAGAATATGTATCTATTATAATCCGCACAACCACTTTCATCTTGAACATCTTTCTCTCACACTGGGTGCATGTATCAGTTCCGAAAGGGGGTCTGTGTATTTCCAAAGTTTTGAACGATGTTTGAGCGAAACAGTAATAGCACGGAGTCTGCCAGTCGCGAGAATTTCCAACTTCTCAAGTAATTGTACAATTTGTTGCACTAAATAACAAAACTAATTGTATTGCTTTAGAAATACGGAATTCATTAGTCACCCATTTCTCATATTCCTGAGCAGTTTCGCTATCCCTGATTATCACGTAAGCATCTTCGACTAATTTACTTGTGGAATCTTTAAACTGTTTCAGGGTTATATGTAACTTCCTCTCATACTTCCTCTTCTTCAAAACATTTTGCTTTCAGATGTCTTACTCACTTCTTCCGTCCATTTCCTCCATATGTCTATGTCTTAAGTTCAGTCACTGTTTTTCCTCGTTTTTGCGCCATTCATTCTATTGTATCTTCCTATGTATTTCTTAGTCTTCCTCATATAATTGTTTCTTCTACTCTCATCTCCAATGTCTGCTCCGGATTTCTGTAGACAGCCCCAAACCACTTCAGTTGTTTCTCATCTGTAGCTTCTGCTATTGATTTCTGAAACTTTATCACAGGACATACACTTTACGTTTTATTTCTGTCAGCACATTTCACGTTTATAGGATTGGAAATATGTGTTACTCAATATATTTTCTTTAATATTTGGTGTTACCCAGTTGGTACTTTAGGGACGGTGCTAACCGTATATCACCTATGCACAGTTGATATTTGACGACACTATATAAGGCTCTTTGGAGGAAACAGACAAACACAGGACCAATTAGGCTCGATGTGCCCAATTAGCATTTCTTGAATTTTTCGTCGCAACATATGGTTTAAGCTAAACGCAGCCCATTGCTCTAGTCTGACGGGCTTAGCATCCTCTGTTGTGCTACATTTTTGCAAGTTAATCTCCTTTATTTTCATCTGGAAATAATGGAAGGTAATCCCATAAGACCGCGGATATAAACTTGTTTCTCTAATATTTTGACGAGCTAAACTTTCCTCTATAAACCCACAGAGTTGTTTTATTTCAAAATTTTACCTTTGATATTCATAACTTTTGTTTTTCCTGAACATGGTTTTAACACCAACATAATTCACCTCGTTGTCTCCTTGACACTAGATGCACACACATTTAGTATCTAGGTCTATCTCACCGCCAATACTACCTCCTCTACCTTCTCCTTGTACTTGGTCACAATGCAAGTTTGAAATACCTTTGCCCTCACAAAATAGGAATATTTCTCTAGATACTCGCGAATTTGGACTTCTGCTCTGCGGCTTCTTCTGACAGAACAGGCCCTACCCAGCGACTCTACCTCTGGGGAAACGTGCTGCCGCCCTTTTTGACCTATTGGCCTTTTGCCAACCAAGCCTTCCCTTTCCATCCCTCCGCCAGAAATGGGATAGTTGGTTTCCGAACACAGTATTCTACTGTGGGTGTTTGACTGGCTCTACTCAGCTGAGCCATTAGTGCTACTGAGATTACCCTGCCTAGATCTAGAGTTGTGGGATTCCAATACTGTAAACAGAATGTACGCGTATCAGGATCCCTCACAAACATTTAGCATACTAACAAATATGAATTATTACCTGTTTAAGTAAGGTCTACGCAATACTTCCGTACTGGATCATCAAATCCATTTTCATGTACTAATTTAATCCCTTTGGCAACTTAAGCAATAACTACAATGGATTAATAATTTATCACCAGTTTCTCTTTTCCAATATGACCCTCTTTCTACAATTTCTCTCTTCATAGTTTCAACAATACGTCTTACACGCCTCTCCAATCTCATATATACCCTTAATTCACCTTTGGCTTTAGCGTAACCCAGACATATCTACTGGTAGCTAATCTACCCTTACATACAGGGTGGAAGGGAAGTCATTACGTTCCTTCTAATATGTGCTTCATAGAAGCATTACAGACAAAAACAGTGTTGTGACATTTTGTTCTTTGATTAGACGATTTCGTAAAAAATAAATGGTTTTTGTTCCAAATTGTATGCGTAATTCCACAAGAATGTACGAAGATAACACTTTGCTACTTGTAAGTTGCGTACGATAATTTATATCTGACAGCTTCGGCAGTAACTATGGGACATCACACAGGATTTCGAAATA
Source organism: Tenodera sinensis (assembly GCA_030765045.1). Taxonomy (NCBI): domain Eukaryota; kingdom Metazoa; phylum Arthropoda; class Insecta; order Mantodea; family Mantidae; genus Tenodera; species Tenodera sinensis. Next base: position 14,068,770 of record CM060962.1, on the reverse strand, counting down.
ATCACTTAAAAGACCGAGCGCCTTTTTCAGACGCGAGGTAAGTCGACAACGTTGTGTTGAGGTTGGTCAAGGACTTCACCTGGTTTCCGGATGCAAACGGGATGTAAACACCTTCCCTTTCGTCTGATGTTTTGGCAGGTAACGGTCGTGATTGGCCTACACATGGAGACGTTCACGAGACGCTTGGTAGTAGAAGTGACGCCTGTTTGTTAATGTACTGACCTAGTGAAAGTGAAACCTGCAGTGTTGCCAGCTTGTTTTCGACAAAACTAAAATATCTCCGTAGGAAATGGTCAGAGACAAAAACGTAAGATACAAAGTGTGTTCCAAATACCGAGATGTATCACTGGTTTAAATTAATGCAATGACTTCCCTTCCACCCTGTATGTCAGTTATACCTTCCAGCTTAATTAAAAGGTCTAGAGCAATAATTCTGTGGCTATATATAATTGGCACAACACACAATACATTTCAAATAACCGTGGTGCCAATTCTATAGAAAAAGCAACAGTCTCTCATTAGTTCATCTCCAGTTATTCATACTTATGTAAATCTAGGCTGGCATACTCCATCAGAATCTACGAGAGGCTTTAGCTCCAAAATTGATTAACAGATCGTGACATTCTCAATTGATGTTAATGGATAATGTGACGGCGGCCGCGGCGCACATCAAGGAATGGTCAGGGCCAAGTTACTTCACACCACATACCAGGCGCAGCGCGTATCAAAGGCGGTCACGGCAAGCTTACTCACACAACTCAAACACGTGACACCAATCAGAGTGGCAGAACCAAAAGATTTTTCCGCAGATAATTCGAGAAGTGTTTGGCGTCCGGTATATTTGAAAAAGTTTGAGAAAGATCTGGCTACGTCATCGCCGGGATAAAAGCTTAGGTGTGTCATTGAGTGCCAGACAGCTGTGAAAGATACGTCGCATGAAGTGCAGAAGTTTTAACGAGTGTTGAGTGATCGTATCGTCGGAGTTAGTGACAGAGAAAGTGAAGAGAGACAGTGAAAGCAATGAGTCAAAGCTACGGGAAGAAAACAGTTGTGAGTTGTAGAATCACGACAGATGGTGTTAACGGCAGTAAACGAGAACTGTGTTTTTCTGCGAAAGTTTAGAAGCAATAGTAAGTAATGAAAAAAGAAACTGGACCGGATCTTGTCATTTTGTCACACTGGTGTCAGAAGTGGGATTCGTCGAATTGCCGTTTTGTTACAATAATATTAATTCCTTGTGTACTGGCATTACTGAGATGGCGGGGATTGTTGTGAACCGTGAAATGCTGGGCTCCCGTCCCAGGACGAGGCTCTCCTTGTGTACTGGCATTACTGAGATGGCGGGGATTGTTGTGAACCGTGAAATGCTGGGCTCCCGTCCCAGGACGAGGCTCTCCTTGTGTACTGGCATAACTGAGATGGCGGGGATTGTTGTGAACCGTGAAATGCTGGACTCTCGCCCCAGGACGAGGCTCTCCTTGTGTACTGGCATTACTGAGATGGCGGGGATTGTTGTGAACCGTGAAATGCTGGGCTCCCATCCCAGGACGAGGCTCTCCTTGTGTACTGGCTTTACTGAGATGGCGGGGATTGTTGTGAACCGTGAAATGCTGGGCTCCCGTCCCAGGACGAGGCTCTCCTTGTGTACTGGCATTACTGAGATGGCGGGGATTGTTGTGAACCGTGAAATGCTGGGCTCCCGTCCCAGGACGAGGCTCTCCTTGTGTACTGGCATAACTGAGATGGCGGGGATTGTTGTGAACCGTGAAATGCTGGACTCCCGCCCCAGGACGAGGCTCTCCTTGTGTACTGGCATTACTGAGATGGCGGGGATTGTTGTGAACCGTAAAATGCTGGGCTCCCGTCCCAGGACGAGGCTCTCCTTGTGTACTGGCATTACTGAGATGGCGGGGATTGTTGTGAACCGTGAAATGCTGGGCTCCCGTCCCAGGACGAGGCTCTCCTTGTGTACTGGCATTACTGAGATGGCGGGGATTGTTGTGAACCGTGAAATGCTGGACTTCCGCCCCAGGACGAGGCTCTCCTTGTGTACTGGCATTACTGAGATGGCGGGGATTGTTGTGAACCGTGAAATGCTGGACTTCCGCCCCAGGACGAGGCTCTCCTTGTGTACTGACATTCGTTGAGATGGCGGGGATTGTTGTGAACCGTGAAATGCTGGGCTCCCGTCCAAGGACGAGGCTCTCCTTGTGTACTGGCATTACTGAGATGGCGGGGATTGTTGTGAACCGTGAACTGCTCGGCTCCCGTCCCAGGACGAGGCTCTCCTTGTGTACTGGCATAACTGAGATGGCGGGGATTGTTGTGAACAGAAATGCTGGGCTCCCGTCCCAGGACGAGGCTCTCCTTGTGTACTGACATTACTGAGATGGCGGGGATTGTTGCGAACCGTGAAATGCTGGACTTCCGCCCCAGGACGAGGCTCTCCTTGTGTACTGGCATTACTGAGATGGCGGGGATTGTTGTGAACCGTGAAATGCTGGGCTCCCGTCCCAGGACGAGGCTCTCCTTGTGTACTGGCATAACTGAGATGGCGGGGATTGATGTGAACCGTGAAATGCTGGACTCCCGCCCCAGGACGAGGCTCTCCTTGTGTACTGGCATTACTGAGATGGCGGGGATTGTTGTGAACCGTAAAATGCTGGGCTCCCGTCCCAGGACGAGGCTCTCCTTGTGTACTGGCATTACTGAGATGGCGGGGATTGTTGTGAACCGTGAAATGCTGGGCTCCCGTCCCAGGACGAGGCTCTCCTTGTGTACTGGCATTACTGAGATGGCGGGGATTGTTGTGAACCGTGAAATGCTGGACTTCCGCCCCAGGACGAGGCTCTCCTTGTGTACTGGCATTACTGAGATGGCGGGGATTGTTGTGAACCGTGAAATGCTGGACTTCCGCCCCAGGACGAGGCTCTCCTTGTGTACTGGCATTACTGAGATGGCGGGGATTGTTGTGAACCGTGAAATGCTGGGCTCCCGCCCCAGGACGAGGCTCTCCTTGTGTACTGGCATTACTGAGATGGCGGGGATTGTTGTGAACCGTGAAATGCTGGGCTCCCGTCCCAGGAAGAGGCTCTCCTTGTGTACTGGCATTACTGAGATGGCGGGGATTGTTGTGAACCGTGAAAGGCTGGGCTCCCGTCCCAGGACGAGGGTCTCCTTGTGTACTGGCATTACTGAGATGGCGGGGATTGTTGTGAACCGTGAAATGCTGGACTTCCGCCCCAGGACGAGGCTCTCCTTGTGTACTGGCATTACTGAGACGGCGGGGATTGTTGTGAACCGTGAAATGCTGGGCTCCCGCCCCAGGACGAGGCTCTCCTTGTGTACTGGCATTACTGAGACGGCGGGGATTGTTGTGAACCGTGAAATGCTGGACTCTCGTCCCAGGACGAGGCTCTCCATGTGTACTGGCATAACTGAGATGGCGGGGATTGTTGAGAACCGTGAAATGCTGGACTCCCGTCCCAGGACGAGGCTCCCCTTGTGTACTGGCATTACTGAGATGGCGGGGATTGTTGTGAACCTTGAAATGCTGGACTCCCGTCCCAGGACGAGGCTCTCCTTGTGTACTGGCATTACTGAGAAGGCGGGGATTGATGTGAACCGTGAAATGCTGGACTCTCGCCCCAGGACGAGGCTCTCCTTGTGTACTGGCATTACTGAGATGGCGGGGATTGTTGTGAACCGTGAAATGCGGGACTCCCGTCCCAGGACGAGGCTCTCCTTGTGTACTGGCATTACTGAGATGGCGGGGATTGATGTGAACCGTGAAATGCTGGGCTCCCCCCCCCCCCCCAGGACGAGGCTCTCCTTGTGTACTGGCATTACTGAGATGGCGGGGATTGATGTGAACCGTGAAATGCTGGGCTCCCGCCCCAGGACGAGGCTGTCCTTATGTACTGGCATTACTGAGATGGCGGGGATTGATGTGAACCGTGAAATGCTGGGCTCCCGCCCCAGGACGAGGCTCTCCTTGTGTACTGGCATTACCGAGACGGCGGGGATTGTTGTGTACCGTGAAATGCTGGACTCTCGTCCCAGGACGAGGCTCTCCATGTGTACTGGCATTACTGAGATGGCGGGGATTGTTGTGAACCGTGAAATCCTGGACTCCCCTCCCAGGACGAGGCTCCCCTTGTGTACTGGCATTACTGAGATGGCGGGGATTGTTATGAACCTTGAAATGCTGGACTCCCGTCCCAGGACGAGGCTCTCCTTGTGTACTGGCATTACTGAGAAGGCGGGGATTGATGCGAACCGTGAAATGCTGGGCTCCCGTCCCAGGACGAGGCTCTCCTTGTGTACTGGCATTACTGAGATGGCGGGGATTGTAGTGAACCGTGAAATGCTGGGCTCCCGTCCCAGGACGAGGCTCTCCTTGTGTACTGGCATTACTGAGATGGCGGGGATTGTTGTGAACCGTGAAATGCTGGGCTCCCGTCCCAGGACGAGGCTCTCCTTGTGTACTGGCATAACTGAGATGGCGAGGATTCTTGTGAACCGTGAAATGCTGGACTCCCGCCCCAGGACGAGGCTCTCCTTGTGTACTGGCATTACTGAGATGGCGGGGATTGTTGTGAACCGTGAAATGCTGGGCTCCCGTCCCAGGACGAGGCTCTCCTTGTGTACTGGCATTACTGAGATGGCGGGGATTGTTGTGAACCGTGTAATGCTGGGCTCCCGTCCCAGGACGAGGCTCTCCTAGTGTACTGGCATTACTGAGATGGCGGGGATTGTTGTGAACCGTGAAATGCTGGGCTCCCGTCCCAGGACAAGGCTCTCCTTGTGTACTGGCATAACTGAGATGGCGGGGATTGTTGTGAACCGTGAAATGCTGGACTCCCGCCCCAGGACGAGGCTCTCCTTGTGTACTGGCATTACTGAGATGGCGGGGATTGTTGTGAACCGTGAAATGCTGGGCTCCCGTCCCAGGACGAGGCTCTCCTTGTGTACTGGCATTACTGAGATGGCGGGGATTGTTGTGAACCGTGAAATGCTGGGCTCCCGTCCCAGGACGAGGCTCTCCTTGTGTACTGGCATTACTGAGATGGCGGGGATTGTTGTGAACCGTGAAATGCTGGGCTCCGGTCCCAGTACGAGGCTCTCCTTGTGTACTGGCATTACTGAGATGGCGGGGATTGATGTGAACCGTGAAATGCTGGGCTCCCGCCCCAGGACGAGGCTCTCCTTATGTACTGGCATTACTGAGATGGCGGGGATTGTTGTGAACCGTGAAATGCGGGGCTCCCGTCCCAGGACGAGGCTCTCCTTGTGTACTGGCATTACTGAGATGGCGGGGATTGTTGTGAACCGTGAAATGCTGGGCTCCGGTCCCAGTACGAGGCTCTCCTTGTGTACTGGCATTACTGAGATGGCGGGGATTGATGTGAACCGTGAAATGCTGGGCTCCCGCCCCAGGACGAGGCTCTCCTTATGTACTGGCATTACTGAGATGGCGGGGATTGATGTGAACCGTGAAATGCTGGGCTCCCGCCCAAGGACGAGGCTCTCCTTGTGTACTGGCATTACTGAGAAGGCGGGGATTGTTGTGAACCGTGAAATGCTGGACTCTCGTCCCAGGACGAGGCTCTCCATGTGTACTGGCATTACTGAGATGGCGGGGATTGTTGTGAACCGTGAAATGCTGGACTCCCGTCCCAGGACGAGGCTCTCCATGTGTACTGGCATTACTGAGATGGCGGGGATTGTTGTGAACCTTGAAATGCTGGACTCCCGTCCCAGGACGAGGCTCTCCTTGTGTACTGGCATTACTGAGAAGGCGGGGATTGATGTGAACCGTGAAATGCTGGACTCCCGTCCCAAGACGAGGCTCTCCTTGTGTACTGGCATTACTGAGATGGCGGGGATTGATGTGAACCGTGAAATGCTGGGCTCCCCCCCCCCAGGACGAGGCTCTTCTTGTGTACTGGCATTACTGAGATGTCGGGGATTGTGAGCCGTGAAATGCTGGGCTCCCCCCCCCCCCCAGGACGAGGCTCTCCTTGTGTACTGGCATTACTGAGAAGGCGGGGATTGTTGTGAACCTTGAAATGCTGGACTCCCGCCCCAGGACGAGGCTCTCCTTGTGTACTGGCATTACTGAGAAGGCGGGGATTGATGTGAACCTTGAAATGCTGGGCTCCCGTCCCAGGACGAGGCTCTCCTTGTGTACTGGCATTACTGAGAAGGCGGGGATTGATGTGAAGCTTGAAATGCTGCACTCCCGCCCCAGGACGAGGCTCTCCTTGTGTACTGGCATTATTGAGAAGGCGGGGATTGTTGTGAACCGTGAAATGCTGGACTTCCGCCCCAGGACGAGGCTCTCCTTGTGTACTGGCATTACTGAGATGGCGGGGATTGTTGTGAACCGTGAAATGCTGGGCTCCCGTCCCAGGACGAGGCTCTCCTTGTGTACTGGCATTACTGAGATGGCAGGGATTGTTGTGAACCGTGAAATGCTGGGCTCCCGTCCCAGGACGAGGCTCTCCTTGTGTACTGGCATAACTGAGATGGCGGGGATTGTTGTGAACCGTGAAATGCTGGACTCTCGCCCCAGGACGGGGCTCTCCTTGTGTACTGGCATAACTGAGATGGCGGGGATTGTTGTGAACCGTGAAATGCTGGACTCCCGTCCCAGGACAAGCCTCTCCTTGTGTACTGGCTTTACTGAGATGGCGGGGATTGTTGTGAACCGTGAAATGCTGGGCTCCCGTTCCAGGACGAGGCTCTCCTTGTGTACTGGCATTACTGAGATGGCGGGGATTGTTGTGAACCGTGAAATGCTGGGCTCCCGTCCCAGGACGAGGCTCTCCTTGTGTACTGGCATAACTGAGATGGCGGGGATTGTTGTGAACCGTGAAATGCTGGACTCCCGCCCCAGGACGAGGCTCTCCTTGTGTACTGGCATTACTGAGATGGCGGGGATTGTTGTGAACCGTGAAATGCTGGGCTCCCGTCCCAGGAAGAGGCTCTCCTTGTGTACTGGCATTACTGAGATGGCGGGGATTGTTGTGAACCGTGAAAGGCTGGGCTCCCGTCCCAGGACGAGGCTCTCCTTGTGTACTGGCATTACTGAGATGGCGGGGATTGTTGTGAACCGTGAAATGCTGGACTTCCGCCCCAGGACGAGGCTCTCCTTGTGTACAGGCATTACTGAGATGGCGGGGATTGTTGTGAACCGTGAAATGCTGGGCTCCCGTCCCAGGACGAGGCTCTCCTTGTGTACTGGCATTACTGAGATGGCGGGGATTGTTGTGAACCGTGAAATGCTGGGCTCCCGTCCCAGGACGAGGCTCTCCTTGTGTACTGGCATAACTGAGATGGCGGGGATTGTTGTGAACCGTGAAATGCTGGGCTCCCGTCCCAGGACGAGGCTCTCCTTGTGTACTGGCATTACTGAGATGGCGGGGATTGTTGTGAACCGTGAAATGCTGGGCTCCGGTCCCAGTACGAGGCTCTCCTTGTGTACTGGCATTACTGAGATGGCGGGGATTGATGTGAACCGTGAAATGCTGGGCTCCCGCCCCAGGACGAGGCTCTCCTTATGTACTGGCATTACTGAGATGGCGGGGATTGTTGTGAACCGTGAAATGCTGGGCTCCCGTCCCAGGACGAGGCTCTCCTTGTGTACTGGCATTACTGAGATGGCGGGGATTGTTGTGAACCGTGAAATGCTGGGCTCCGGTCCCAGTACGAGGCTCTCCTTGTGTACTGGCATTACTGAGATGGCGGGGATTGATGTGAACCGTGAAATGCTGGGCTCCCGCCCCAGGACGAGGCTCTCCTTATGTACTGGCATTACTGAGATGGCGGGGATTGATGTGAACCGTGAAATGCTGGGCTCCCGCCCAAGGACGAGGCTCTCCTTGTGTACTGGCATTACTGAGAAGGCGGGGATTGTTGTGAACCGTGAAATGCTGGACTCTCGTCCCAGGACGAGGCTCTCCATGTGTACTGGCATTACTGAGATGGCGGGGATTGTTGTGAACCGTGAAATGCTGGACTCCCGTCCCAGGACGAGGCTCTCCATGTGTACTGGCATTACTGAGATGGCGGGGATTGTTGTGAACCTTGAAATGCTGGACTCCCGTCCCAGGACGAGGCTCTCCTTGTGTACTGGCATTACTGAGAAGGCGGGGATTGATGTGAACCGTGAAATGCTGGATTCCCGTCCCAAGACGAGGCTCTCCTTGTGTACTGGCATTACTGAGATGGCGGGGATTGATGTGAACCGTGAAATGCTGGGCTCCCCCCCCCCCCCCCCAGGACGAGGCTCTTCTTGTGTACTGGCATTACTGAGATGTCGGGGATTGTGAGCCGTGAAATGCTGGGCTCCCCCCCCCCCCAGGACGAGGCTCTCCTTGTGTACTGGCATTACTGAGAAGGCGGGGATTGTTGTGAACCTTGAAATGCTGGACTCCCGCCCCAGGACGAGGCTCTCCTTGTGTACTGGCATTACTGAGAAGGCGGGGATTGATGTGAACCTTGAAATGCTGGGCTCCCGTCCCAGGACGAGGCTCTCCTTGTGTACTGGCATTACTGAGAAGGCGGGGATTGATGTGAAGCTTGAAATGCTGCACTCCCGCCCCAGGACGAGGCTCTCCTTGTGTACTGGCATTATTGAGAAGGCGGGGATTGTTGTGAACCGTGAAATGCTGGACTTCCGCCCCAGGACGAGGCTCTCCTTGTGTACTGGCATTACTGAGATGGCGGGGATTGTTGTGAACCGTGAAATGCTGGGCTCCCGTCCCAGGACGAGGCTCTCCTTGTGTACTGGCATTACTGAGAAGGCGGGGATTGATGTGAAGCTTGAAATGCTGCACTCCCGTCCCAGGACGAGGCTCTCCTTGTGTACTGGCATAACTGAGATGGCGGGGATTGTTGTGAACCGTGAAATGCTGGACTCTCGCCCCAGGACGGGGCTCTCCTTGTGTACTGGCATAACTGAGATGGCGGGGATTGTTGTGAACCGTGAAATGCTGGACTCCCGTCCCAGGACAAGGCTCTCCTTGTGTACTGGCTTTACTGAGATGGCGGGGATTGTTGTGAACCGTGAAATGCTGGGCTCCCGTTCCAGGACGAGGCTCTCCTTGTGTACTGGCATTACTGAGATGGCGGGGATTGTTGTGAACCGTGAAATGCTGGGCTCCCGTCCCAGGACGAGGCTCTCCTTGTGTACTGGCATAACTGAGATGGCGGGGATTGTTGTGAACCGTGAAATGCTGGACTCCCGCCCCAGGACGAGGCTCTCCTTGTGTACTGGCATTACTGAGATGGCGGGGATTGTTGTGAACCGTGAAATGCTGGGCTCCCGTCCCAGGAAGAGGCTCTCCTTGTGTACTGGCATTACTGAGATGGCGGGGATTGTTGTGAACCGTGAAAGGCTGGGCTCCCGTCCCAGGACGAGGCTCTCCTTGTGTACTGGCATTACTGAGATGGCGGGGATTGTTGTGAACCGTGAAATGCTGGACTTCCGCCCCAGGACGAGGCTCTCCTTGTGTACTGGCATTACTGAGACGGCGGGGATTGTTGTGAACCGTGAAATGCTGGGCTCCCGTCCCAGGACGAGGCTCTCCTTGTGTACTGGCATTACTGAGATGGCGGGGATTGTTGTGAACCGTGAAATGCTGGACTCCCGCCCCAGGACGAGGCTCTCCTTGTGTACTGGCATTACTGAGATGGTGGGGATTGTTGTGAACCGTGAAATGCTGGGCTCCCGTCCCAGGACGAGGCTCTCCTTGTGTACTGGCATTACTGAGATGGCGGGGATTGTTGTGAACCGCGAAATGCTGGGCTCCGGTCCCAGGACGAGGCTCTCCTTGTGTACTGGCATTACTGAGATGGCGGGGATTGATGTGAACCGTGAAATGCTGGGCTCCCGCCCCAGGACGAGGCTCTCCTTATGTACTGGCATTACTGAGAAGGCGGGGATTGATGTGAACCGCGAAATGCTGGGCTCCCGCCCCAGGACGAGGCTCTTCTTGTGTACTGGCATTACTGAGACGGCGGGGATTGTTGTGAACCGTGAAATGCTGGACTCTCGTCCCAGGACGAGGCTCTCCATGTGTACTGGCATAACTGAGATGGCGGGGATTGTTGTGAACCGTGAAATGCTGGACTCCCGTCCCAGGACGAGGCTCCCCTTGTGTACTGGCATTACTGAGATGGCGGGGATTGTTGTGAACCTTGAAATGCTGGACTCCCGTCCCAGGACGAGGCTCTCCTTGTGTACTGGCATTACTGAGAAGGCGGGGATTGATGTGAACCGTGAAATGCTGGACTCTCGCCCCAGGACGAGGCTCTCCTTGTGTACTGGCATTACTGAGATGGCGGGGATTGTTGTGAACCGTGAAATGCTGGACTCCCGTCCCAGGACGAGGCTCTCCTTGTGTACTGGCATTACTGAGATGGCGGGGATTGATGTGAACCGTGAAATGCTGGGCTCCCCCCCCCAGGACGAGGCTCTCCTTGTGTACTGGTATTACTGGGTTGGCGGGGATTGATGTGAACCGTGAAATGCTGGGCTCCCGCCCCAGGACGAGGCTCTCCTTATGTACTGGCATTACTGAGATGGCGGGGATTGATGTGAACCGTGAAATGCTGGGCTCCCGCCCCAGGACGAGGCTCTGCTTGTGTACTGGCATTACTGAGACGGCGGGGATTGTTGTGAACCGTGAAATGCTGGACTCTCGTCCCAGGACGAGGCTCTCCATGTGTACTGGCATTACTGAGATGGCGGGGATTGTTGTGAACCGTGAAATGCTGGACTCCCCTCCCAGGACGAGGCTCCCCTTGTGTACTGGCATTACTGAGATGGCGGGGATTGTTGTGAACCTTGAAATGCTGGACTCCCGTCCCAGGACGAGGCTCTCCTTGTGTACTGGCATTACTGTGAAGGCGGGGATTGATGTGAACCGTGAAATGCTGGACTCTCGCCCCAGGACGAGGCTCTCCTTGTGTACTGGCATTACTGAGAAGGCGGGGATTGTTGTGAACCGTGAAATGCTGGACTCCCGTCCCAGGACGAGGCTCTCCTTGTGTACTGGCATTACTGAGATGGCGGGGATTGATGTGAACCGTGAAATGCTGGGCTCCCCCCCCCCTCCAGGACGAGGCTCTTCTTGTGTACTGGCATTACTGAGATGGCGGGGATTGTGAGCCGTGAAATGCTGGGCTCCCCCCCCCGGGACGAGGCTCTCCTTGTGTACTGGCATTACTGAGAAGGCGGGGATTGTTGTGAACCTTGAAATGCTGGACTCCCGCCCCAGGACGAGGCTCTCCTTGTGTACTGGCATTACTGAGATGGCGGGGACTGATGTGAACCTTTAAATGCTGGGCTCCCGTCCCAGGACGAGGCTCTCCTTGTGTACTGGCATTACTGAGAAGGCGGGGATTGATGTGAAGCTTGAAATGCTGGAGTCCCGTCCCAGGACGAGGCTCTCCTTGTGTACTGGCATTACTGAGAAGGCGGGGATTGATGTGAAGCTTGAAATGCTGGACTCCCGCCCCAGGACGAGGCTCTCCTTGTGTACTGGCATTACTGAGAAGGCGGGGATTGTTGTGAACCGTGAAATGCTGGACTCCCGTCCCAGGACGTGGCTCTCCATGTGTACTGGCATTACTGAGATGGCGGGAATTGTTGTGAACCGTGAAATGCTGGACTCCCGTCCTAGGACGAGGCTCTCCATGTGTACTGGCATTACTGAGATGGAGGGGATTGTTGTGAACCGTGAAATGCTGGACTCATGTCCCAGGACGAGGCTCTCCTTGTGTACTGGCATTACTGAGATGGCGGCGATTGTTGTGAACCTTGAAATGCTGGACTACCGTCCCAGGACGAGGCTCTCCTTGTGTACTGGCATTACTGAGAGGGCGGGGATTGATGTGAACCGTGAAATGCTGGACTCCCGTCCCAGGACGAGGCTCTCCTTGTGTACTGGCATTACTGAGATGGCGGGGATTGTTGTGAGCCGTGAAATGCTGGGCTCCCCCCCCCCCAGGACGAGGCTCTCCTTGTGTACTGGCATTACTGAGATGGCGGGGATTGTTGTGAACCGTGAAATGCTGGGCTCCCGCCCCAGGACGAGGCTCTCCTTGTGTACTGGCATTACTGAGAAGGTGGGGATTGTTGTGAACCGTGAAATGCTGGGCTCCCACCCCAGGACGAGGCTCTCCTTGTGTACTGGCATTACTGAGATGGCGGGGATTGTTGTGAACCGTGAAATGCTGGGCTCCCGCCCCAGGACGAGGCTCTCCTTGTGTACTGGCATTACTGAGATGGCGGGGATTGATGTGAACCGTGAAATGCTGGGCTCCCCCCCCCCAGGACGAGGCTCTCCTTGTGTACTGGCATTACTGAGATGGCGGGGATTGTTGTGAGCTGTGAAATGCTGGGCTCCCCCCCCCCCCCCCAGGACGAGGCTCTCCTTGTGTACTGGCATTACTGAGATGGCGGGGATTGTTGTGAACCGTGAAATGCTGGGCTCCCGCCCCAGGACGAGGCTCTCCTTGTGTACTGGCATTACTGAGAAGGTGGGGATTGTTGTGAACCGTGAAATGCTGGGCTCCCGCCCCAGGACGAGGCTCTCCTTGTGTACTGGCATTACTGAGATGGCGGGGATTGTTGTGAACCGTGAAATGCTGGGCTCCCGTCCCAGGACGAGGCTCTCCCAGTTCCCGCCGAATAGCTAATGTAGCATGTAAAACACGTAGGAGGTTGAGGTTGTTGTATCTCTTTAGCAGGGGTCTCTCGTCTAACTCCTGGTCCTCTCGCTTGACGATTATTAGGATTTCCTGAAGTGAGAGTATCCAGACACTCGTGAACTGGCTCGTTATTACGCGCTTACCTTGACCTAGATCTCTGCTCTGAGTATAGACTATATTGCGTCATTTGAGGCTGTCATATGTCCCTTCTTATTACACCGATAACTGTCTGGCTTGACCGCCAACAGACACCTCCCTCTCATTTCATGCTGGAGTTAAACTTCCCCATTGCTTCTCTGCGTTCTCTGCCGCAGTGTCTTCAAGTTTGTAAAGCATTCGTAAACCAACTTGTGCTGCTACACCCCATAGAGCATTCATGAATGAAGCAAGTAGTCGTCTATCATTCCCCATTCACTATTTTAAGTGCTTGTGTCCTTGATTGTCCTATGACATAGCTAGAGATTAAACAATCCCTGCAATGGACGCGATGTTGGCTACGCAGAAACCATACACTGTAGCTGATTCTGAACTTGGCACATGGTCAAGGTCAACAAGAGCAGTTTCCAGGTGCACAAGACAATACAGCGAACCAGTTCCCAATGACGTAATATGTATATAGTGCGCGTTGACGTGACGAAGATATCTTGGCTATGAAGGAATTGTTTCACGTTTAGACATAACCAATGAGTGACATATATCATCAAGCATCTCATTGTCTTAAAGAGTTTCTGAGTAGCAACGCTATACAGATATATAGTGGTACTGAGGAGGTAAGTTTTACCTAAGTATACTAAATAATTGGCCGCGCCTTAGGCGGGAGGTTAGATCGCTTGGGTCTCACCCAAGCGACCCAAGTTCGATCCCAGGCGTCAACATGTTTGATGTGTGGTGGACACCCTCTCAGTGGCAGATTTTCTCCGGGTTATCCGGTTTCCCCCGTCATCTTTCCACCAATTGCACCATCAACTTTCCTATCATCTTTCATCATCATTTCGCATTATCCTCTTCCTCTCACACCAGGCCTCGGGCTCATCAACCATCCTGGTTCCTCTGTATGGTCAACTCGGGTTACGAAGACCGCATATACTGGCCAGGAGGGCTCGGGGCAATGAGCACGTCCCATTGTTCACCACTGGACCCCGCTCATGACGCCTGTAGTGGGCAGAGGTGAGGGATCCAGTGGCAGGGCGGTAGGCCAAGCCTACACTCACAGGGTCGTAGTGCCACAGGGCAGAAGAGAAGTAAATAAGTGTTATCGTTAAGTCTTCCCATTCTGAGCGGAATGGCTCAGGTGATAACGTCTGTGGCCCGCATTCGGGAGGTCGCGGGTTCGATCGCGATGATGGGGTACGTTATTTCATACCACGGTTTCCTTTCCATCGTTTCCCATCATTCCATTTCCTTAGCATCTTTCTGGTCTACTTTCAGGCATGTAGTGTTGGCAGTGCCAGGCAGATGGAGCGGATGATTGAGCATGGTAACTGCTGTTCTCGGCGCTAGGTGGCGTTTGGCTGGTCTTGTCCTCCATTGGGGGGATGCTCAGTGCGACACCGGAACCGCGGTGTGATGGCTGCTTGGCGGGGCCTGGCGCCGGGATGAAGAGATATCAGCACTTGTTAGGGACTTCCGCACGTATGTGTGACCTGTCTAGTTACAACCCTGTGTGGCACCTTCGGTTCCCTCATTTCATCCCTGCCTCCTGGGGGGTGGTAGCCGCAATAGATCTGTGTAGGTCGAAGTGAGCGAGGTGTCCCCTCTGTGTCTGTACCCTATAGCCGTTCCAGGTCACGTTTGCCCCTTTTATTTCATAATTTCCCCGACAAAGTTGAAGAGTTTAGACCAAATTTGACGCACTTGTACTATTTTGATAAACTGATAACAGTGTTCACTGGTGTAAGTTCCGGATCCCGTTGAACTCTTTTAGAACCGCAGCAAGGTTAACATGTTTTACCTTGGCCAACGTGAGGTGAGCCAGCTTATCTTCCACTTGTGTACTTTTCTGTGTGGAAATAACCATTTTGTTGTTTGATAGATGTTCTTTGTTATATGAAGAGCCTATACGCAGAATCCATGCATACGTTCTACCTAGCGCCCGAGTTTCGGAATTGGCTGGGGCCGCAAGAGAAAAGGACTGAGGGCTTTGGCGAATGCATCAGTGGCATAAGGGACTCGAAGGATCAGGACGACTCCCACAAACACACCACCGACATATCCACTCACATTTAATGCAAAGTATCCACTTGTAAGTGATACACCAATCTATGAAAATATCCTCACATGTAAACATCCATATTTGTTTCGTGTTTTTTTTTTTTCTTGTTTTTTTTTTTTTTTTTGGTTTTAATTCGTTAGCTTTGTTTTAATTTTTTTCTTATTTATACACAACCGTGACCTCGCTCAATTCAACTGTTTTCTCTATGGCTACTCCACTTCCCGAAACTCACTCATAGGCTTATTGGCATATCTTGAGATATACTTTGAAACGTTGAAATTACCTTCACATCTAGAGTACCGACTTTTCGTTCTACCACCAAATCACCAGGTGCATAGTCATTGAGAAAACCTGTTCTCTCTATTAAACAAGCTATACTGACAGCCAGAATTTATGTTTCGCTTTGATATTATAGTTTTTACATCACACATCCACGTTGTGATAAGTTCAAAATTAATAGAAAGAGAAGCTGTGAGATCAAATGTTAACCCCTTAAGCTTGGTAGCTCTAAAAATATCTGTACATTTTCTGAAAAAGTTTTAACTAAAGTAAGAGCAAACTGGTCTGTAGCTCACAATGCTTGGTTTGTAATAGTCACATGAACATAGCTGTAAAACTTATAGGCATTTGAATGGTCGTAGGATCGATCCCGGCGACCGACCTTCCTCACACAAATGCCGTGAAGTTTGTTTACATCCCCAGAATTTCCTGTGCCTCCATTTCACCGCCCTTCTCATTTCACTTCACATTCATCCTTCTTGCCTGTTTCAGGGTTGTAAGTGTCGGTCGGAGTCTCGGCGGGATTCTCGGTCTTGTATGGCAGTGAAAAAGGATGGTCCTTGTAAACCATCGTCCTCCGCATCGGGGGTGGCCTCCAAGTCCACAGAGGACTGTATAAGCCTACAGGGTGGTGATTGCACGATTTTCCACCGGGGAGTCTCAAACTGCAAACTGAGGAGTCCCTACCCTCTGCTGTCGTATCTCCTGACTCCCGCCACACTGTTTCCTCTCACCTCATCTCTCTCATGGTGGGTGGCTCTTCAGGGGCTTCAGTACAGAAGAGCTACCATAAGTGGGGGTGCTAAGCCCCCACCCCACCCCTCTGAACCTTGACATACTCGTTCGTCATACAGGCTTTACTCTGTGTTTGCACCTGAACATGGATCTAAACATAACCAAATTTGAGCTTTAAGTTTGTTAATCCGGATATTTCTATGTGTATCTACTATGTAGAAGGGTATGCCAAAAGGCTGCCATCAGTTTAGGTCCAATTGAGGTCTTTGGGCTTTGAATTAAAGCAAAGCAAGTTAGTTTAAACCTAACTAATATGGTATATTTCATGGAAACTTTAGTACTAATTAATGTCTGGGGCTCTTCTGATATGCTAAATTAGAAAATCACAGTAAACTTCGTTCTTAAAAGAATCATTTATTGTAAGTTAAACTTTCAGACGTATTAATACCATACAATTGTTAGTTATTTTTCTGAAAATCCCTTTCATAATCACCACAATTAAATTATGTGTAAGATTTGTGTCTTTGCTTCTCCTATTACTTTTCCCATATTTGCTTCTGTTTGTACCTACAGCGAAGCAGTAATAAACATGTGATACTTTATTCATCCGTTGTGCTTATCGTCTTCATTTTTACTTCTATTGGTTATCCAGAGTAAGTAGAGGACTTGTTGTGTTCCATCCAAAACTTCCATATCGAGATTTCACCCGAAATATACATTCAAGATCCCTGAACACATAAAGTAAAAGAGAATTTCAGAAATGGTTGTGTGTGTGTGAGTGCATATATGGCTATATCCTGTCCGACTGTCTCTCACGGGCCCTAATAACCTAGTTGTCGACGAGCCCTTAAACCAAACTCGCTCACTCACTCACTGAACAGCATAATTCGCAAATGAAGACTCGACGACTATCAAACTTGGAATTTAAGTTCAGCATCATACAAGGATGCCGGGAAAAGACTTCTAGAAAAGCACCCCATCCCGAAACTGGCCTTTGTGCTGAACAATTTTGGCTATTTGTTATCATTTTGGTAGTGGCTCTAACGATTTTTTTCGTCTTTGGTGGTGTCGTTTACTACATGTGATACCGCAGGCGGTGACATTGATGATGCATGGAGTGAAGACGGGGCACAGAAGTAATGAGATGGCGAGGGAAACCGGGGAACCCGGAGGAAACCCGCCCCTGCGCCGCTTTGTCCATCACAAACCCCCACATGCGGCCGCCTGTGATTGAGAGGCGAATGGTCTAACCACTTGGCCACGGCGCGGCCTTTTAATTTCTTCACTACATGCAAGTGGAGTTAGTGTTGTATTCTATCAAAAGTTCTATGGCGAAATTTCACTTGAAATAAAACTTCCAAGGCCCCCTTAAACCTAAATCATTTCTAGAAAGCGGTCCTTCTGTGTTCCCGTCTGCGTGTGCTTTAACAGAATAACTCAAAAACGGAAGGTCTGATAATCACCAAATTTTGGTACCTAGTAAGATTCACTTTCTTCAACAAAATCACCTATATTAAAGGGCACTTTACATGGAGCATTTTTCGAAATCTTTTGTTTTCTCAAAAATGGCTTTAATCATTTGGATTGTCATACCACGTGTTTAATATATTTACATCAAAATAAAAATGTATGTGCTGAAATTTCTGAGAAAAACCTATGAAGCCCTTTCCTTCTGAATTAGTTTTATAAGTGGTAAACCATAAGACGCAGACAAACTCATGCCAAATATAAAAACGTGGATCCAGCTAAAGTATAGAATTGAAATATATGCTTTTTATAGAGTTAACTATTTCAGAGATATGCCTTGATAGCAGTTGCTAAAAGCTGTTTAAATCCTGTTCCACTCTTGATTTAGACTGCCACTTGTTTGAAGCACTTAAGGTAGTATTTAGGGATAGACAATGCAGAAATGGGAGGGTTCATGTGCAATTTGTGGGGAAATTCTCCATTTTCTTGAGGAAAAGCATTCAAAGTTTTCATGTAAGTAAAGTGTGTTTCGTGCAAAAGAGCCTTATGGTATTTTTGAATATTTTATGGCGTAAATAAATTGCGAAGAAACGTTATGAGTTGTGCCTGAGCCACCCCAATAAGGAAATAAGACAGAGAAAGTAAATGACAACGACAAACATTGAAATGACTTTTGGTACGACTTCATTATGTTTTGCTTTGCATTGTTATTAATTTAGGGATTAACTTGTCTTTAAAAGTGTTAACGTATTACCCTACAAGTGATCCCTACGTAGAACTAGTTGATCCTAGCTATCCTTGCTTAAGGATGCCCATCTGTGAAAAAAGGCTAAAAATTTTCAAAATTGCCAAAAATGGATTTTTGTTTTATCAAATAGTATAAATTGTCTGCTTTATTTTGATATGCTTTTTATAGCCTTACGGTCTTTATATCTATGTCACGTGGCCGCCTAACTGATTGCCTGTAAGTGGTCATGTCCATTTAAATCCATACAGTTACATTATTCTTGCTATGACTTAAAACTTAGTTTTTCCATATTTTTATTTTTAGCACTATTTGCCCTTTAAAATGCTCCACACGATGCAATTTTCAGTACTTATGCATGAAGTTTGGTGTATCTGCTTTGAAATAACATCAAAAAGAAATGGTGAGATTTATTTTTATCCAAACTAATAACAAGATTAAGATATTATCTCATCAATTTGCTAACATTCTATTATAGGACATAACTGAAAACTTTTAAGTTTTTCAAATCAAAATTGCAACCATTTATACAAATATTAAAAAAAATATAATAAAATATTAATATGTTTGCAACTAATCTACCTAAATGTATGAAATTTAGCACAGTTACTCCTCACTATACAGTGATTGTTGTGTTAAAATTTTAAATCAATCCAATGAAAACTGTAGATTTTCAAAATTTCACAGATGGATATCCTTAAAGATACATGTGTAATGAAATGGTAAGAAGGAAACATGGAGAAACTAGAACAAGGGTGGGGGATATCGAAAAGCAGGCAATTCTGAGTATCTTTCACGACAAAAGGTGATTAATAGATTATAGATTCTTGAATATGGAATAGGGGAGAGAGAAATACATCGAAGTGTGCAACAAAGAATGGGATATGTATGAGCTAGGACGGGGCAGTGAACCTAAGTGGCATAATAGGGATAAAAGGGGAGAGAGGTGCACAAATGCAGTAGATTGTATGATAATTGCCACTATATTTTGGATTGTAATGGTACGGATAAAGGAAGAGAGAATCTAGTACCCAAAAAATAGAATGGTCTCCCAATAGACTTAAAAGTTAGGACAATTTTTAATTCAAAATCAGACGAATGACAAATACATTGACACGCTACACTAATAGCTGCCAAAGGAAAGTTGGAAAAACAACTAAACACTTTTGTTAAGTGGACGCGGAAATGGCGAATCACAATTAACATCGACAAAACACAAGCCATTGTGATCAGAAAAACCATAAAACACTCATACAAAACAGTCACGCTCACTTTCGACAAACAAAACATCACATGCCAAAAAACCGCAAAATACCTGGGAATACACATACACAACAAACTGAAAATCAAGCACATTATACAAGACTGTTAGGGGACACTGGGAGTGAAATTTTGGTCAAAATTGTCAAAAAGTCGAAAATTGTTTTTTTAGCTCAAAATGTTCCTGGAACACCTGTGCATCTGGATCAGCTAACATTTTTCATATCCCCCACTCCATGTGGTCATTACGGCCCAGTGCTCTTCCCTTAACGTACACAGGATGCTCCTATATAAAAGCCTGTTTTTCTCAAAACTATATTTCTGCACATTCCAAAAGAAGGTCGCGCCTGAGTTTTGCTTCAAATTCAATGAAAACTTCGAAAAGTATTCATAAATAGCAGTTAAACAAAACTATGATTCAATATTGATGTTATCATAAACATGAATTCCAAAAACATTTTCTTTGTATGAGAAAAATCAATAATTTTTAAGATTAAATTTTCTTTGTTATTAAAAAAATATGTACAGCATAATCTGCAAACGTATTTGAAATATCTCTTCATAAAATTGTTACCCATGTTTTAGAGCACCAGTTCTGCTAATATGAATGAATTTTGAAAAGTCAATAGACGCGAGCTCTATTTTGAAAATGTGCCTATTAAATTCATAAAATAATTTATATATCCTAAACGAATTATCCAATTTTATTGAAATTTGGTGTACCTCCTGTTCTCATATGAGTACAAACACAGAAAAAATTTCAGAAAAATCTATCAAGAAATGTGGAACTTTCAAATTTCACTCCCAGTGTCCCTTAAACAAAGCAGGACCCATTCGTTCCACACTGACTTACCTGGCAAAATTAAACAGACGAGGACTTACACCACACATACTACGTAAACTCTACACCACACTCATACGACCACAATTGACATATGCAGCCGTAGCCACCTATCACTACCAACATGATGGGCAAAATAAAATCATACGAGAGGAGGTGTCTCAGAACCACACACAAACTTAACAAACACACTGTACCTAGCAATATACGCACACAACATCTATAGACACACACATAGCAAACTAATTATCACATACATACATACACAACGCACACATAAGACACTACAGAAGAACACTAATTAACACTGCACAGAAAATGAAAACAATAACAGAAACACAAAAAGACTAAAACCCTCCTCTCATCACACTAATACACGTTTATGATAAATACCAGCAACAAGAACAAGAAAAACTACAGGCACACTTACAACACTTTCAAAACAATTAGACACACAATAAACACAAACACATAAATACACACACATCCACCAAACACACAAAATCACAGAAACATGCATAAAATAAAAATACCGATGAAATGTTGCAGCAGCAATAAACAAAAAGACAAAACTAGCAACAAAAGCAATTTCTTCTTGGGTAGAAGTCGTGCCCCGCAGCTAGAGATGATTCACACACAAAGTTTCACTAAATACACAAACCACAATACCAACACACATACACACATACGCTAGAAAGATCCCCAACACAACCAATTAAACATTCCCAAACTCGGCTGAAGAGGGGTGTCCCTGTTACATAACATGCCCAAATAACATTTTTGAATTGAATTGAATACATTGAGAAAGCAGGAAAGAATTTAGGAAAAATGAGATTGAAATGGTTAGAAGAACTATGAGGAAATAGGGAAAATGGAAAAGGATGATGAGGAGCAAAAGTAATTAGTGGCCGTAATAAACTAGGTATAAAACCAAATATAAGGGAATGTAATAGATATAAGCAACTCCAAGAGGTAGGAATACATTAGATGAGATATATCTGTTCATTATTTTGTGCTTTTTTAGTCATTTTCTTTTTGTTTTTAGTATTGTTAATGAGCACAAATAAATTATTCATTCATTTATTCATACATATGGGATACTTATATAAACGTAATGGACAATAATGAGGTCTGTAAGTTACATAATAAACAAATGCAGTTTCAAAGAGATACAAAGGGAGGACGAAGTTAGTTTGGTGCGATGGAAAAGTTGCTAAATGTGAATGGTTAGCTAGTAGATAGTACTACATGTTGGAGAAGGGTGTGGTTGATTGTGGAAAACATACGAAAGGAAGACTTATGGCTACCCATCTGTGAAATGTTGAAAATCTACAGTTTTCATTGGATTGATTTGAAATTTTAACACAACAATCACTGTATAGCGAGGAGTAACTGTGCTAAATTTTATACATTTAGTAAGATTGGTTGTAAACATATTAATATTTTATTGTATTTTTAAAAATATTTGTATAAATGGTTCCCCGTGATGCAATTTTGATTTGAAAAACTTAATAATTTTCAGTTATGTCCTGTAATAGAATGTTAGCAAATTGGTGAGATAGTTTCTTAATCTAGTTATTAGTTTGAATATAAATAAATTTTAAAGTTTAAATTCATTATTTTTTTCATTTAAATTTTGAAATGTAAACTTTAATATTTAATTACTCAGCAGCTATTCACGTTATGAGAAAATTATCTCATCATTTCTTTTTAATGTTATTTCTAAGAAGGTATACCAAATTTGATGCATAAGTACTGAAAATTGCATCGTGTGGAGCATTAAAAAAAAATAAAAACATGGAAAAACTAAGTTTGAAGTCATAGCAAGGATAATGGAACTGTATGGATTTAAATGGACATGACCACTTACAGACAATCAGTTAGGCGGCCATGTGACATAGATAAAAAGGCCGTAAGGCTATAAAAAGCATATCAAAATAAAGCAGACGATTTATACTATTTGATAAAACAAAAATCCATTTTTGGCTATTTTTGACATTTTTAACCTTTTTTCACAGATGGGTATCCTTAAGGAGTACTTTTGAGGCAGTTGAAGCTCTTTAAGCTTTGTAAAATGTAATTAAACCTAAAACAAACTTAGAGAGAGACATATGTAGACGGGTATGATCAACTTGACAGAGTGGGTTATATATAAATGCGAAGACGAACATTATTGCAACATTATTTCTACCATCTTCTAGAATGTGCAATGTCTAAACGATGGAGGTATGTTTAATATCTGGTTGAAAATTGAAATAATATGCAAGATAGTATGCTGGCATTTAAAATCTTACAGAAAAAGAGAGATTTAACACAATTAGGGCACTTTTGCGAAGAGTAAGAGTTAATGAATAAGTTTGTTACCGAGTTGGGAAGAAGTTTAGAATGCTGTGGTTCATTTGTCCCACACACAAAACCAGGTATCAAGATTTTGTTGCGCTGCATTTCTAGATATGTGAAGATATAACAGGTTCATTCATTCAATAAATTCTAGTAACCATTAAGCAAAGCTCTGAGTAGTATTAAGGATACCCATCTGTGAGAAAAGGCTGTCAAAAATTGCCAAAAATGGAATTTTGTTTTATCAAATAGTATAAATCGTCTGCTTTATTTTGATATGCTTTTTATAGCCTTACGGCCTTTTTATCTATGTCACATGGCCGCCTAACTGATTGCTTGTAAGTGGTCGTGTCCATTTAAATCCATACAGTTCCATTATCCTTGCTATGACTTCAAACTTAGTTTTTCCACGTTTTTATTTTTAACACTGTTTGCTCTTTAAAATACTCCATGCGATGCAATTTTCAGTACTTATGCCTGAAATTTGGTGTATCTGCTTAGAAATAACATTAAAAAGAAATGATGAGATAATTTTCTCATAACGTGAATAACTGCTGAGTAATTAAATATTAAAGTTTACATTTCAAAATTTAAATGAAAAAAAATAATGAATTTAAACTTTAAAATTTATTTTTATCCAAACTAATAACAAGATTAAGAAACCATTTCATCAATTTACTAACATTCTATTACAGGGCATAACTGAAAATTATTGCATTATTGCATCATGGGGAACCATTTATACAAATATTTAAAAAAAGATATACTAAAATATTAATATGTTTGCAACTAATCTGACTAAATGTATGAAATTTAGCACAGTTACTCCTCACTATACAGTGATTGTTGTGTTAAAATTTTAAATCAATCCAATGAAAACTGTAGATTTTCAAAATTCCACAGATGGGTATCCTTAATCTGAAATTGTTTTTTAATTGTGAAACCCATGAGACATGTTAAACAAACTTCTGGCATATCCCTGCACCCAAGATGGTAGAGAGCACTTACGAGCGAAGCTGAATGCGGTTAATTATCCAGTGCTTAATTTCAGTGGTGGTTTTGGACACGCGATACACATTACGTCACAGTAGTTGTTGTTGTAGTGTTTAACGCCCGCTTTTACTACTACGGCACCGCAGGCGGTGACACTGATGATACATGGAATGAAGATGGAGCACCGGTGGAATGAGATGGGGGGGAAACCGGAGCACCCGGAGAAAACCCGCCCTGACGCCGCTTCGTCCACCACGAATACCACATGCGGGTCCCTGGGATCGAACCCGGGCCGCCTAGGTGGTAGGCGAGCGCGCTAACCGCTCGGCCACGGCGCCGCCTTACGTCACAGTACGTACACTGCAATCTGTCCATATTTATTTTAGGTGTCACTAGTTCTGGTCCTAAAACTTGCACTTGGTTTACACCCAAGTAACGAATTTATACTTTCGCTTTCAAAATACTGTTGCCAGTCGAATATCAACTCAGATAATTTAGCACCATAAAAGCAGGGAAGGCAGAGCTCCCAACTTCACTCAGATAAGAGATTGGTTTGTTACTGTGAAGTTGCACACCCTGTATATGCATTCCGATATCTGAGCTTGTTGTTAGCGAACGAGCTGTCAGTATGCAATTCGCACCACTTTATCTAGTCTGAGATCACGCTCTGAGAACAAGATAAATACGTTATAGCTTATGGCAGTTTGCGTTTCACTCCCAACAAGGATCTGCAGATGTTTATCTCTTAATCTTTGATATTCATGCATTCTCCGGCCGCAATTATTTTGTTCTGCATAAGCAACGTATACGATATTGCTGACAATATACAGCCATACATCTCGTGCATGCACTTGCTTCCGTTACGCCCTGCTAGTGTCTAGCAGGTTGTGGGTTCAAAACACTGGCAAAGCGTTGGCACATCTCCTTATACTTACCTACCTACATGAGCTAAGCTTAAGGAATCAGAAAACGTTACAAAACATACTTTGAAAATGTAGATAAAGAAACAAATATCTACAAATAATGACATAATTTCTTTATACATTGCAGCGGTGTATTTCAGCATCAGCTTTCCCCAGTGTTCCCCTATGATCTATTTTTAGTTTCTCTGCTACGTATAGTAAGTAGAGGAAGTATTTTTAGAAAAAGGTTCGTGTGTGTGTGTGTGTGTGTGTGTGTGTGTGTGTGTGTGTGTGTGTCTGTCTGCGGACAGCATAACTCGAAAAACGAAAAGTCGGTTTAAAACCAAAGTTGGTATTTAAGTTTAATGTCTCTGAAGGATGCGACACGAAGATTTTGAAGAAAATTCCTCCGCGCTAAACTACTTCGAAAATTTTTGTTTTCTCAAAAATAGCTCCAACGATTTTGATTAAAAATGCCATATGTTTAAGAAATTTTTATGACAAGTGAAACGTGCATTTTGATTTTTTTTTTTTTTTTTCGCTATAGCCTACGTAGTCCTGTTTACTCTGGATGACGTTTGAATAACTGGTAAACGTAACAGTTAGACAAAACATTAGTTACAAAAAATGTAGATCTCACTAAAACACACAATTTATGTCTGAATACATTTTTTGGTAGAGTGAACCGTATCGGAGATATTCCTTGTTATTTGTGTCAGTTTCGCAAAACTTAATCTTTCGTGAAATGGAACATCGTTGTTTATGTTTTATGTTAAGCGTGCAAAGAGAATGGAATCTCAAAGCTTTAAAATAGTTGACTATCCCTCAAAGCCTACTGTATTCTAATAGTCCCCTTGTACCTATAAGGAAATAAACATGAAGATAATTTTTGCAATTGTTTATCTCAACTAACACGAAAAATATATAGGAATAAGAGTTTGTAAGAATGGTTAGTACAAGAGTAGAGAAAGTCATGTGAGTGCAACACATCAGATTTTTTTATGTTGAATTTTGTGTTGTGCAGCTTCATTAAGCATTACTTAAAGTATTATACATTCATAAATACTTAAACTTTAGTTCCTGTTGTCACTTAGGATTCTATCATATTTTCTAATGTTTTAAGCACCTTCCTCATAGCAATAATTTATTTAATGTATGCTTAGTTGTTTCTCGCATTATATTCTCTAAGATTGTATTTTAGAGGGCAGAACGAAGCTTATGACCAGAGAGCGAAGCTTGCCTACCAATGAAACAGGTTAGCAGTAACTATACCATAGGCAGGTACTGTTTGCTTAGTGTGCGTGCGCGTGTTGTCTTAGTGAGCAGTGGAGCGGCAAGTCAAAACAAACTGATACGAACCCAACGCAACGTTCTACCTCACGGTTTACGTTTCGAAATGTTACAAAAATAAAGTCGGTAATTTTCTTGGCACACTTGCCTTGGTTGGGTGTTTCGTTCATGTAAGTCTCATGTAAGTGTTATTCAGTAACTTCACATTTCCAAATCTACAAAGAGTCTGGTATTTTTACAAATTAATTTAGTATAAATGTGCTTATTTATTTACTAAATGCAACAAAATAATTCATTAAAAACACCCGTTACTGCTAATCGCTCTTTATTGCTTTCTAGTCAGTTAGCTTATCGCTAACGTTACACTTATATCACTTTCGTTCAAACTCAGAGCAACAGAACAACCGTGGAATCGAATCACACTAAAGAACTATCAGATTATGACTCGCAGTGAACTACACTTGGCCTGATTCACAGGCGCTTTCCACTGAGCGCTTCGTAAACGTTTAACTGAACTGCCACAGTTCACTACAACACTTCACTACAGGAACAAATAAAGCAACTTGGTCTCCGGACACGAGCGAGTCCCTTATATTGTGCTTGACTCAATGAGAGAGTTCTGCAAGTGGAATGCTCGAGAGTGAATAAGGAGGAACAGTCTGGACGGGAAACGGTACGCAATGGCTTTTGTTTCCGTAGCCCATTGTCCTGCCGGAGTACGGGTCATTAAGGGCGGTAAGCACTTCCGGCCCGTTCCTGCCGTCGGCAGAACACAGATCGCCATGACACTATTTTAATAGTTACTGCCGGCTACCGGTAATAGAGTTTCCACATTTTCATTCCAGTTACGGGTAAAGGAGTAGATAGGGGTAGCTGGTTTCCAGTATTTGTTATAATTTTTTTAGTCATTATTCACTAAGTGTTAAAAACTTTTACTAAATGTTTATATATAACAAGACGCTGTTTATATATAACAAGACGCTCTAGGTCAGGCTTCCTCACACTACTCACGCAAGCGAACACTTGACTAACAACAATCAAGCGGAAACACAAAGGGTTTTATAGAGCATTCGAGGAGTGTCCGGCAGCAGGCTTGGTTGTAGGCGTTCGAGAAACATCTGGCTACGTCAACGTCCGCATAAAAGCTTGCGGAGCGCGTGGAAGCAGGCAGGCATAAGTAGGTCAATGTATCAGTGAATACGAGACAGCTGTGTGTGTGTGTGTGTGTGTTTGTGTGTGTGTGTTTGTGTGTTGTGTGTGTGTTGTGTGTGTGAGTGTGTGTTTGTGTGTAAGTGTGTGTGTGTGGTACTGTCGTTGTAAAACTGTTTAAGTGAAGAAGCTTTAAGGAGTGAAGAGTGATTGTATCGTCAGAGTTAGTGTATGAGACACAGAAGGGGCAGAACGACAGTGAAAGGACTGAGTCATGGCTACAAGAAGAAAACAGTTGGGAGCTGGAAAATCAGGAACGGCCATGGACTGTGTTAACGTCAGTACAGGAGAACTGTGTATTTGTGCAAAAGTTTAGAAGGAAAATAAAGTGATAGAAAACTATTAGGAGTGATTTTGTCACAATGTAAATTTGTTACACTGGTGTCAGAAGCGACGTTCGTGGAATTGCCGTTTTGTCACAATATGTCTGTAAAATTGAAATGTTTGAATTTGGTGAAGGTGGATTAATAAAGCCCAAGTTTGTGTGTAGCAGACTGGATGCCGGGATGGACTATTGGGAACCTTATGTATTTAACCCTGACATTACCAAGCCTTATTTCATAACTTCAATTACAAAGGGTACGCGGTACTTTGTGATCGACACTAGTAACAAAATGTATTAGAAATTTTTAAAACACATTTATTTTAAAATTTGTTATTATATATTGTCACGTTTATAAAGATAATATTTAACATTGTTTAACTATTCCGTTTTTAGTTTTTACATGAATCACATTAGATATTATGCCAATTCTTCTGAGCTTATAGTACCAACGGAAATGACCAACACTGGCAACAAGATATCTCAGCACTTTTTGAAACAAATTTACTTTAATATTGGGTAGGTATTATTTCTTCTCATGTTTATAAACGTAATGTGTTGTTGTTGGCTAATACTGGATTTCTGACAATGCAGTCATTATTCCTCTTGCTCTCCAATATTTTTCATTGATGGATGGGGCGCTAGAAGTGGCCGGGCATATTTGAAGGTGGTCTCGATCCATTTCCTCTTGCAGATCACATAGAGGACAGAGTGGTGAAGAATATATTCCAATTCTGTTCAAATGTTTTGCCTGACAGTCATGTCCTGTAATCAACCTGAAGTTTGCAACTGCCATTTTTTGAGGATACTCAGGAATTACTCTTTAAATGTTTGGTAGTTCCCATCTTTTATTTTTTTGATTTTTCATACTAATATTTTGCAATAAATTTTTGAATTCAGAGCTGATTAATCTTTTAAGTGCATAGGATGGTAGATTAACTATAGATTTCTGTACACTGCTGGTACCCGTTTTTGCAAGAAAATCAGCTTTCTCATTACCACTCAGTCCACAGTGAGCTGGTATCCATTGGAAGACTAGGTGTTTTTGAAGCGCTGTTAGATGGGTAAGGATTTTCCAACATTCTATAATTATTTGGTTTTTTGGTGGCAACTTGGAAGTAATTGTTATAATTGCTGCTCTGGAATCTGAGAGAACAACTGCTTGATGAAAATGTGAGATGCTATACAAAAGATTTTGGAGGATATAAAGGAATATTTAACATTGTTTAACTGTTCCTTGTTAGTTGTTTACATGAATCACATTATACCGACGGGGCAGTATTTTATGAGCACCTTGACATTTCATTGTTTCTCGAAAAGGCCAACAATGAAAAATGTGAAACAAATACGCAATTCAGTGATAGAAAGAATGATTGACAAAAATTAAAAGAGAAAATTTAAAAAATTACAGAGAGTGGGCATAAACTACCCCCTACCCTGGTAATGCGAGGGTTAGCCTGCCAAGTGTTTTATTTCTAACTTTGCCTGTTACCAGTTTCCTGTATATATCTAGCTCCACTTTACTAAGCCATTTTGGATAATTTTGAAGTGAACACGCCAATGTGTTGCTGAGTGTGCTGCTGGGTTGCAGTTAAGCTGCCAAGGTGGAAGAAGGATAGATAGCGTCATTTGCAAGGTACAAATCCACACCATGGATTTTCATGGTGCAGTTACATTAAAATGGATATGAAACATTCACCACAACATATTGCTGTAGCATTCCCTTCTCCAAATTTTACCAAATTTGTTTTCCTATTTTAACGTATGTGATACATTTTGTGAAGTTATTGTTACCTAGTAATATCATTTGAATTTAGGTTTAATATTCATATGTATGTAAATTCATGCGTGTATTGTGCATAAGTGCGACATGCCGAAAGGCGTTTTACATATTTATGTCATTTCCAATAGTATAAAATAAGTTATGGACTTTTAATTGATTATTATAAATCTACACTTATGTATAAAGATGAATTACAATAGCAGCTTTAGCTTGAAGATATAGGAGGAACATCTGATCCACTCTAAACCACGTAGTCAATGGTGGATAACCAAACCTCTGTATTTAATTCAGGTCTTTGTATTTTAAAAGCTAAGTTGAATATAATGTGAATTATTCACTTATGATCACTTGGATATGAGTTCTTAAAGTACCAGTTATACTTTGTGAGGCAGTTAGCGTTTCTGCGTTCGTTTTAATTAAGGTACACATATACGTTTGGACAAAAAATCCACAGTTTTTGGTGAAACACAATATTTTTTTTGCCACGTTGATCTTTCAGTCAAATATATTTTTTATGGTACTCAAAATTTAAATTTGGACTTTACATCATTGTAAAATGTATTTTTTTGTGTAAAACAAGCAAATTTCTTGTAAACCTCATAGCAAACACAATTTTTAACCAATCATCGTGATTCTTTTACCGAAATGTTTCTAATTACATGAAAAATGTTGTGAAGCACAATTGCTAACTTCCATTAACTTATCAAATATTTGTGATTTTATTGCAAAATTGCCATTATTTTTAATTATACTTTTTTTTACAACTGAGCATAATTTTTTTCTCAGAACATTTACCTCAACCATTCTGCCTCATAACATTCCTTGTTTTATTCTGATTAATTTGGTATATAAAGTTAGTGGTTCTCTTAATTTTTAGTATGTCATTTTTGATTCTGAATGTCACAAAATGTACATATTTTTAGTTTTGAGAAAACGAGGAAGTAAACTTTATGGTATAACTGCAGTTCTGTACTCACAATTTAAACAGCTAGAACATCCCTGCTACATAAGTAGGACCCTCTTCCTCAATATTTCTATCTTCCTTGAGCTTCCTTCGGCCTCTAAGTTATCTTCTACGCTGCTTTTGTTCTGGGGTGCTGCTCTTTATACTGTGACATAGCCGTGACTCATCTGATTTCAGAACTCCTGACATTGTGTATTTGCCTGGTACAATTTTCA
Organism: Tenodera sinensis; assembly: GCA_030765045.1. Taxonomy (NCBI): domain Eukaryota; kingdom Metazoa; phylum Arthropoda; class Insecta; order Mantodea; family Mantidae; genus Tenodera; species Tenodera sinensis. Next base: position 14,038,490 of record CM060962.1, on the reverse strand, counting down.
TCCTGTGCAGGATCTCTGCTTCCACGGTGTTACCACAGTTAAAATGCGATATAGCATCCATAATCCCCAGTTTTAGGGTTTCTAGACCTAAATAGGTTCTTTCCTACATCTTCACCAAATCATCCCATTAAATGACTCATTGGCATTCTGTGTTAATCCATGTAGGCATTTGGATAGTATATTTGGATCACAAAGTCTTCCATACACAGGCTTCCACGCCTGGAGTATTTTCAGTGGTATTCCTGGTTTATGCTTATATGAATCAACTGGTCAGATTTGACAACAGATTTATAACTTTTGGAATATTAGCCAAAATACAAGAAGAAACCTAAAAAAAGCACTCGATACCACGCCCCCTTTTAGTTTAACAGCATCACATGGTTCCCTTCAAATCCTTCAAAATACAAAACTACGCATCAGATTCAAATAAATGATATATCATTTGAAAGCAGAAGAACAGTGCTAATAAATAATGCAAACAAACAGAAACGAAAATTTTGGTCCAAAAGTGGCATTTCAAACGTATATGTGTACCTTAATTGATTAACATGATTATATAATGCCGCTAACACAGGGTGTTAGACGTATAAGCGCAGATATCTTTTACCGGTAGTTGAGAATTACAATTACAACAATATTACATCAATATTTGCTTCATTTGCGAACTTATAATTTTACTTATTAAGAGTAGTATGTTTTCTAGTTGGTCAGTACTTCTAAGTATACGTGGCACAGAAATCACGACAGCAGGCATGAGAATCCCGTGATAATGACTGGTGTGGCGGAACCGAATATCAACTCTTTCTTCAAGGGCAATGACCTACGTTGCTTAGGCCAGTAGGTCACGCTTCGAATTGTGAAGCAAAACGGATAGTATGTACGGCAGGCGTTGTTCATTTCATGGCACACCTAAGATCTTGCAAAAAAACATCACCTAGTAATTTTTGTAATTGGTTTGTGGGAAAACTGTTAGACGAAGAGATAAAACAACTCATACACCAAAGTGGATACATTCTAAGGTACCAATTACAAAAATATTTGCACATATTCCGTAACAGCCTGTATAAGAAGTGATTTTGGTGTTTAAATTGATAAACCCTTCCAATGTGCCTGTACCTCCAGATATCTACTTTTAAACATGTGAAAAATACATGCTGACCAAAATCTTATTTCATACGTCATTGATTGTGCATTGATCTTAACATTCGGAAACCGTGTACTTCAATTTCTGTCTATCCCTCTGTCATCTCTTATAAAATTATGAATCTTCCCCGCGAATAACCGCAGTGACATATTCTTCATATAATCGTAATTAATTTGGCCCTAATGACGTAGTTGTCGACGGGCCCTTAAACACAACTCACTCACTCACTCGTAATTACTTTCTCTACTACTTATAATAAGTAGAGGAAGTATGGTATTCTATACAAAAGTTCGATGTCGAGGTTTCACAGGAAATGTATGTTTTGAGGCCCTCTGAATTTAAAAAAAAAATCATTTTTAGAAAAAGGTCCGTGTGTGTGCCTACCAGTCTGTCAGTCTGTGGGCAGCATAACTCAAAAACAAAAATTCGGTTAAAAGCCAAAGTTGACATTTAAATTTAATGTATTTTAAGGATGCAACACGAAAATTTTGAGAAAAATTCCTGCACACTAAACTACCCTTTACATGCATAATGTTTACACAAAGAAGATAAAGGAATAAGAGTTTGTAAGAATGGTTAGTACAAGAGTAGAGAAACTCATGCGAGTGCAACACATCAGTTTTTTTTTAAATGCGTTTATGTACCAGAAGTTTACAGACACGGTTAGAGGCGTATTCCCAAATTTTTAAAACGCTTCAGGTTATGCGGACCTTTTGGTAATTTAAGAATACTGTGGCGTTAATTAGCATTGTTGTTTATCAAGACAGATTGGGAATAAAGTCATTGTGCATTAACTTATGCTCAAATGTAACGCTTAAACGTGCAGGTTAGTACTTCCCTGTGTAACAGAGTAATTTTATAAATACAAGACTACCTTTTTGGCCATAGCTTTAACGTAAGTAACAACATTTACTCACCATCTAACAATGTAGACATAATAATGCAAGCTTGCGGAACATTCTGGAGCTTAAGTTTCATGCTAATGGGCGGTCGCAACAACAAAATATAACGAGAAACCTAGAGAGCTGCATCGACTATAATATACGGTACAAAATCTAGAGAATAACCCAGCAACAAAGAACATCCTTACAGATTACCCAAAGAAAGGTGCAAAGTATCAATAAGGGACCGGATGAGAAATACAAGAGCACCAGGAGCGAAGTGCAGATGGGCAGGTCAAACAGTAAGGTTCAACAACTGCCCTCAAGGGGAACACGTGCGAGGAACCGCAAAGCCTGGAAGGTCCACGAACAATTAATATAATCAGGGTTACCTAGCGGCAAGGCAAATGGGATATCTCAATATTACAGTAAGAGTGAAAATGATAAACGTCAAAAAAGTGAGAACTAGTGTCACGTGCCAGAAGAGTGAGATTCAAGCCAAAAGGGCAACGAAGTGAATCTTAAAATAAGTTTAAACAAATTTAGTTTAAGTCAATTAAACTATCAAGACTATGACAGGGAAATTCCACAATCATAGCTCAAATGTGGGAAGAACAATCCGGCTTGCCTCATCTTAGGAGAGGTCGTTGCCCTGTAGGGATTAGAGCTTATTGTTGTTATTGTTGTTATTATTGTTATTATTATTATTATTATTATTATTATTATTATTATTATTATTATTATTATTATTATTATTATTATTATTATTATTATTATTATTATTATTATTATTATTATTATTATTATTATTATTATTATTATTATTATTATTATTACTATTACTATTATTATTATTATTATTATTATTATTATTATTATTATTATTATTATTATTATTATTATTATTATTATTATTATTATTATTATTATTATTACTATTATTATTACTACTATTATTATTACTATTATTATTACTATTATTATTACTATTATTATTACTATTATTATTATTATTATTATTATTATTATTATTATTATTATTATTATTATTATTATTATTATTATTATTATTATTATTATTATTATTATTATTATTATTATTATTATTACTATTATTATTACTATTATTATTACTATTATTATTACTATTATTATTACTATTATTACTATTATTATTACTATTATTATTACTATTATTATTATTATTATTATTATTATTATTATTATTATTATTATTATTATTATTATTATTATTATTATTATTATTATTATTATTATTATTATTATTATTATTATTATTATTATTATTATTATTATTATTATTATTATTATTATTATTATTATTATTATTATTATTATTATTATTATTATTATTATTATTCATTTTACTCCCAATGGATGAAATCTTGTGAAATAATGTTCAGACTATGTAACAGTGTGTGAGAGAGACAGAGATGGAGATGCGGCACTGTTCGTTACGGCTGGTCCGTTTGCCAAACAATGCCTTGATAACCACGTGCAGAAAAGGCTCTAGTACTACATTTCTAAACCAATTAGGTATCAAATATCGATCTCTCATATATATTAGTTGGTGCTGCTATCGCGCTTCAGTTTATATTGCCTACAAGAATAAAAAAGAATCGTTTTGGGTTGCCGTGCACTGTTTTCACATGGTGCAATTAAGTGCACGTCACCGACATTCTCTTTTTACCGTCAACAGTGGTACAGCGCCAGAGTGGGCGAACCTTTGTCCACCAGCAGCTTAGCACTCATCTTACACTTTGAATAAGGCGCGCAGGTAATGGCGTTTGAAACGAAATCCTCAAACGAGTCTGCATTTACCAGAATGTGTGAAACAAGGTTATTTAATCCCACATCTGCTTCTATCAGATCTGCCAACACGCCACATTTCCCCATGATTTCAGAAAATGAAGTATAGTAACAGGGTATAGGAATAAATTAAATAATAGAAGGTATTCTTCAGTCTGTCATATAAAAAAGACGCAATAAAGCAACGTTAAGACGGACGCATTTAAACTGAACTTGGCTCAGCAATGCAAGAATAGTTATACAAAAATGAAAACAAACTGTGTACCAGGTGGCCCAACTCATCCATCTTTGGCGTAAGTAGATAAGATAGCTTGAAAACTGCCTCTCTTCGCTCGTCTTCACTGATAAGCAGAACAAAGTTGGCTTACGCTACTGGCATCCGCCTTATAGGAATTGCCTCGTGGCGTTCTGCAACTGTTTTAGCGCACGAAGGGATATCTAATTAAGTCAAAGAGGCATGAGTTGGGCCACTTGGTATGTAACATGGCCACATTCAGTTTTCCAATTGCTACAAGCCCTATACAAATATATTTCAACTAGGAAAGCGAAAACTTGAAGATCTATCCTTACATCACAATTAAAAATCACAAAAAAATCAAGAAAATTGTGTTTCTATCAAACCTTATGAAATGTAGCGGTTTTTAATATCATGTTGTAGATGTTAATGTGAGAAAAACATAGAGCTTTTACCAATCTTCGTCTTTACGAAGTTTCATTACTCGCGCCCTAGCATCAGTCTGAGAGCTATGAGGTTCTATTACCGTTGTCACAGGGAGTATAATTTTCTCGCTAAATATGACTAACTTCTTCGCTAACAAAAAAAAAAAAAAAAGGGGGGGGGGCTAGTCATGGCCAGCGACTGTGAAAAGTCAATGTTGTTTTCTAATCTTGCCGTAATCGATTGATTGAGGATATAGTTCTTTTTATGAATATAACAAAAGTTCACAATAAATTATTCACTTTTCGATGTATAATTATTATTTCTTGTTGCTATAATGTCGATCAAAATCACTTCTTCCTCCTTCGTTGTAACACACAGGAACAGAAGGAGCCAGCCTACGCTGCCTATATTTTAACATGGTTATTTCAGAGGGCTTAGCCTCAGAAAGCAATGGATAGATGAAGAAACGCATAAAATAAAACAAGGAACAGTTCAAACTGCATTTTTTGCTCAAAACCTAAAGTACACCAGTGAAACTTATCGGATTAAATGAATTTCTCTTCCAGCGGAACAAAAATGTGTGCATGAAAAAATGGGTTAGCATGAGAAGTTTCGAAATTGAAGGGAGAACACCTGATAAAAGTGTTTGGTGTGGTGACAAGTCTTCCATCACCCCATCCAGTGAATAGGCAACATGTGTCACACCCCTGAAATAGAAATGGAAACCACAAGACTGCTATTCAGAGAGAAGTAACGCACGGGGTCCAACTGTAATCTTTTCCCCGGCCCAGGCGTAAAGTATTAACAGAACTGTGATACTGACACACACATACACTGTCAGTGGCGTAGCCTATCAGACTCGGGTATGTAATCCAACGAATATTGTAAACTATTAACAGAACAGTGATACTGACACACACATACACTGTCAGTGGCGTAGCCTATCAGACTCGGGTATGTAATCCAACGAATATTGTAACGTATTAACAGAACAGTGATACTGACACACACATACACTGTCAGTGGCGTAGCCTATCAGACTCGGGTATGTAATCCAACGAATATTGTAAACTATTAACAGAACAGTGATACTGACACACACATACACTGTCAGTGGCGTAGCCTATCAGACTCGAGTATGTAATCCAACGAATATTGTAAACTATTAACAGAACAGTGATACTGACATATACATACACTGTCAGTGGCGTAGCCTATCAGACTCGAGTATGTAATCCAACGAATATTGTAAACTATTAACAGAACAGTGATACTGACATATACATACACTGTCAGTGGCGTAGCCTATCAGACTCGAGTATGTAATCCAACGAATATTGTAAACTATTAACAGAACAGTGATACTGACATATACATACACTGTCAGTGGCGTAGCCTATCACACTCGGGTATGTAATCCAACGAATATTGTAAAGTATTAACAGAACAGTGATACTGACACATACATACACTGTCAGTGGCGTAGCTTATCACACTCGGGTATGTAATCCAACGAATATTGTAAAGTATTAACAGAACAGTGATACTGACACACACATACACTGTCAGTGGCGTAGCTTATCACACTCGGGTATGTAATCCAACGAATATTGTAAAGTATTAACAGAACAGTGATACTGACACATACACATACACTGTCAGTGGCGTAGCTTATCACACTCGGGTATGTAATCCAACGAATATTGTAACGTATTAACAGAACAGTGATACTGACATATACATACACTGTCAGTGGCGTAGCTTATCACACTCGGGTATGTAATCCAACGAATATTGTAAAGTATTAACAGAACAGTGATACTGACACACACATACACTGTCAGTGGCGTAGCTTATCACACTCGGGTATGTAATCCAACGAATATTGTAAAGTATTAACAGAACAGTGATACTGACACACACATACACTGTCAGTGGCGTAGCTTATCACACTCGGGTATGTAATCCAACGAATATTGTAAAGTATTAACAGAACAGTGATACTGACATATACATACACTGTCAGTGGCGTAGCTTATCACACTCGGGTATGTAATCCAACGAATATTGTAAAGTATTAACAGAACAGTGATACTGACATATACATACACTGTCAGTGGCGTAGCCTATCACACTCGGGTATGTAATCCAACGAATATTGTAAAGTATTAACAGAACAGTGATACTGACATATACATACACTGTCAGTGGCGTAGCTTATCACACTCGGGTATGTAATCCAACGAATATTGTAAAGTATTAACAGAACAGTGATACTGACATATACATACACTGTCAGTGGCGTAGCTTATCACACTCGGGTATGTAATCCAACGAATATTGTAAAGTATTAACAGAACAGTGATACTGACACATACATACACTGTCAGTGGCGTAGCCTATCACACTCGGGTATGTAATCCAACGAATATTGTAACGTATTAACAGAACAGTGATACTGACATATACATACACTGTCAGTGGCGTAGCTTATCACACTCGGGTATGTAATCCAACGAATATTGTAACGTATTAACAGAACAGTGATACTGACATATACATACACTGTCAGTGGCGTAGCTTATCACACTCGGGTATGTAATCCAACGAATATTGTAACGTATTAACAGAACAGTGATACTGACATATACATACACTGTCAGTGGCGTAGCTTATCACACTCGGGTATGTAATCCAACGAATATTGTAAAGTATTAACAGAACAGTGATACTGACACACACATACACTGTCAGTGGCGTAGCTTATCACACTCGGGTATGTAATCCAACGAATATTGTAAACTATTAACAGAACAGTGATACTGACACATACATACACTGTCAGTGGCGTAGCCTATCACACTCGGGTATGTAATCCAACGAATATTGTAAAGTATTAACAGAACAGTGATACTGACACATACATACACTGTCAGTGGCGTAGCTTATCACACTCGGGTATGTAATCCAACGAATATTGTAAAGTATTAACAGAACAGTGATACTGACATATACATACACTGTCAGTGGCGTAGCTTATCACACTCGGGTATGTAATCCAACGAATATTGTAAACTATTAACAGAACAGTGATACTGACACATACATACACTGTCAGTGGCGTAGCTTATCACACTCGGGTATGTAATCCAACGAATATTGTAAAGTATTAACAGAACTGTGATACTGACACATACACTGTCAGTGGCGTAGCTTATCACACTCGAGTATGTAATCCAACGAATATTGTAAAGTATTAACAGAACAGTGATACTGACACACACATACACTGTCAGTGGCGTAACCTATCACACTCGGGTATGTAATCCAACGAATATTGTAAACTATTAACAGAACTGTGATACTGACACATACATACACTGTCAGTGGCGTAGCCTATCACACTCGAGTATGTAATCCAACGAATATTGTAAAGTATTAACAGAACAGTGATACTGACACATACATACACTGTCAGTGGCGTAGCCTATCACACTCGAGTATGTAATCCAACGAATATTGTAAACTATTAACAGAACTGTGATACTGACACATACACTGTCAGTGGCGTAGCCTATCACACTCGAGTATGTAATCCAACGAATATTGTAAACTATTAACAGAACACTGATACTGACACATACATACACTGTCAGTGGCGTAACCTATCACACTCGAGAATGTAATCCAACGAATATTGTAAACTATTAACAGAACTGTGATACTGACACATACATACACTGTCAGTGGCGTAGCCTATCACACTCGGGTATGTAATCCAACGAATATTGTAAACTATTAACAGAACAGTGATACTGACACATACATACACTGTCAGTGGCGTAACCTATCACACTCGAGAATGTAATCCAACGAATATTGTAAACTATTAACAGAACAGTGATACTGACACATACATACACTGTCAGTGGCGTAGCCTATCACACTTGAGTATGTAATCCAACGAATATTGTAAGCTATTAACAGAACAGTGATACTGACACATACATACACTGTCAGTGGCGTAACCTATCACACTCGAGTATGTAATCCAACGAATATTGTAAACTATTAACAGAACTGTGATACTGACACATACACTGTCAGTGGCGTAGCCTATCACACTCGAGTATGTAATCCAACGAATATTGTAAACTATTAACAGAACAGTGATACTGACACATACATACACTGTCAGTGGCGTAGTCTATCAGACTCGAGTATGTAATCCAACGAATGTTGTAAACTATTAACAGAACAGTGATACTGACACATACATACACTGTCAGTGGCGTAACCTATCACACTCGAGTATGTAATCCAAGGAATATTGCAAACTTCGTTAAAATATCATCCAACTTAAACAGAACTATCCTTCGGAGTTTTCATACTTTATTACTGTCTGAAAGAAATGTTCGACAATACTGTGAGCACGATTCAAAAGAGAATCTGTTTTTCTCCCAGAACTGACATTTATAAATCAAATAAACCTTTCTTCAACATTTCCGTCAACATTTATACCAGAAGGGTCAGCCGCTCCTTATTTTTTTGAAAGGTAGGCCACCCAACAAACGCCATATGCACTTTAGTCCAGTTTTGCGCTTACTAAGACGTATTTCTTGACCTTCTTAGATAAATACGCAAAATTTAGAGGAACAGCGGTTTAAGGGACAGAACGTACTCCTCACAAAAGTACCCCTTAAGAATATATGACCCGTTTACTGATATCGAATTCCGGGTTTCCAGCCGAAAACATTGTATTAGAGATACCTATCAACGTATTTTAGTAAACGCCTTTGAAAAAACGGACCTGTCGTATAAGTACCTGAACAACATCAGGTAAAAGTAAAATGACGGATTCTTGTACTTAGAGCTGGGTTGACTGTAAAAAAGGTAGCAGACACACCTTATCCACTATGGACACGTACAGTCAAAACGCACAAATTATTTAATAACCACTTATTTCAATTTTGGCGTAAACTACGTGCCGTACAACTCAAATAACATGCATAACATCTTTTGCCATTTACCTAATCATATTAAAACGCCCAGAAAAATGTTAAGGGCTAAATTATGCTCGAAAAGTCGCGAGGTGGCAATGGCATAGCACATGGCATACTGGCTCCAGGGTTTGAAAAGTATGCTTTCAGTTAAGTCTCCAAAAAGCTGAATAGAATTATGACCGTAGCCTGTGCACCAACCTCCGGTACACGGTTTCGTGTCTTGGCATTGTAACATTTTTTCTCTGTTCATCAAAACTTGGAAACCGAATTCACAATAATCTAGTTTTAAAGTCTCTTGTGTTTTAGGATATAGTTTAAAACGTTTTTGGTTGTCTACAACTTGTAATAGAATAGGTATAATGACTTATATGCCATTGGACTGTCATGATGTAGTGTGTTATTATGAATGCCGACTCCCTTCATTCTCCACGTGTATGCCGCCGCACGATATTTTGTGCCATTCCTTCACCATGTATTCGACAGACAAGTACGCTGATATGTCTTTGATCTATGAAGAAACAACAGCCAAAGTGCAAGCAACTCAAAATCTCTACCGGGAGGGATGTTCTCATATGCAACATTATCACAAAGTAGAAATAAAACGATTACGAATTCCAATAATAATAGCTTTACACATAATAATTGCGCAGCTATAGCTATTTTTAAATATTACTGGGTGAAAAAAATTGGCGCATACATGGGATTCGAACCACCTTTACAGCACAGATGTTATTTACGAATTGTGCGCTCGTTCCAACTGAACTACCTAGTA
>CM060962.1:14018199-14025699 GCA_030765045.1 Tenodera sinensis | reverse complement strand
TAATTCACATTTGACATAACAATTTGTGTCCGTACTGCGAGGCGGGCTCTGCGTGTGGCAGTGTAATTTCACTCCCTTGTATTCAGAGCTGAAGTTTGTTGTTCAGCATGACTACACGTTGGTGACATATGAATCTGGCAAGAAAAATGTAAATGGCCCACCTTCATAGCTCTCACTCTGTAGCACCATAAAAAACATTTGGGTTTCTTGTGGAAGTTTGGGATTTGAAGATATGTTGGCACTGTATCATCCCATTTGGACAACTGTCTGGAAAAGTATTAAAGTATTATGGATAATGTTGGACGAAAAATTTCAGTCCCTGGAAGAGACTCAAAAGCACAATATTATCGTCGGTCTGGCTGGCTCGGTTGGTTAGGTGCTGACCTACTGATCCCAAGGTCACGGGTTCAAATCAGGCCCAGGCCGTTGGTTCTTAAGTGTGCTTAAAAACGACAGTTCCATGTCATTAGATTCACTGGCATGTAAAAGAACTCCTGCGGGACGAAATTCCGGCAACCTGGCCACACTGACAATTGACAGCGTCGTTAAGCAACAAAGTAGTTAATAAAATAACATAATATTAATGCAAATTATTTTGGGCATAGTCATAAATTCATCAAGCTATTTCTTAAGAGTAGTTAAAATATAGGTTTTGATAACAATGCTCTGTATATGAACATTTAGATGCACGTAAAGTCCGAAGAGGCTAGGCCGTTCGCCTACCACCTAGGCCGACCGGGTTCAATTCCAGAGACCCGCATGTGGTATTCGCGGTGGACGAAGCGGCATCTGGGCGAGTTTTCTCCGGGTTCTCCGGTTTCCCCCGCTACTCATTCCACCAATTGTTCCACTATCATATTTCCAATAATCGATTTTGCCTGTATTTCATATCATCCTCTTCCTCACTATCAAACCTGGTGCTGTGCTGACCACCCGCTTCCAGGACTTCACTTTGTCCGGTCCATAGGTTCGTCTCCCAGACAGGCGTCTGGTTCTAGGCACAGGCTTGTTAAGTCCCTTATAAGGGAGGGGTAATCAGGTAAAGAAGAAGAAGTAAAATGTAAGGTTATTCAAGATCGATTTAACATATTCCAAAGCCTGGCTTGATTAATAAACATAGAAACCTCCTGTGTGAATCAGTTTTAAAACTCCATTAAAGAACACAGTCTTTAAATAAATAATCCTAAAAGTTTAAAAGTGTATGCTGATGTTACTTTTCCAAGGCTAAGCTTAGTTTAAATCCATGCCGTAGCGATGCAAATGCGCTCAGTGTCTCTGAGGATGCGGAAGTTACGTCAAGAGGAGACCAGAATAATGGCCTTAATAAAATATCGGCTAATTCAAGTCTCTCAGTTTCTCAGTGGTGGCCTCTAGACTTCAAGACCCAATGCGTGGAAATGTTGGAACGTCAAAATGTTCTGTGCTGTGTCTGAGAAAAGTTGACCCCAAATACGCGAATCTATCGCCCATAGTAAGGTATTATATTTCCATACTCGCCTTTTGTGTATTCCCTAAACTTCCCAAGAGCGCTTGAATGAAATTCTAGCTTCTAGTAGTTTTTCTAAGATTAAATGTAATTTAACATATTGGACTGACTTCACATGTTTCCCTGCGTAGATATATGTAGCAATAATACAATGCTTAATTAATATTTTTGCTCACCTAAAAGAAAGGCCATTTAGTTTAACTCCATTTACTAATCAAGGATTAATTTGATATATTTTATTTGATCCAACACAGTAAGAAAGCATACCTATGAATCACAATAAATAAATCACAACAAAAGCGAATAAAGGGTGTATATACATAAAAATTCGTTGTAATATTCATAAACTGTTAAATATGTATCACAGAATACTGCTCTAACTATATACATTGATGGTTAAAGAATTTTATATCATATATTCAGAATTCAACAATTCAATAGTATTTCCATTGCCATTCTAATGAATTGAATCCTTTTGACCATTGTACGTCTGAAGTGTATTATATCCGTAGTTTTCCATCTCAGGCGAGAGTAATATTGCTAAATACACTAATTGGTGACATAGTGTAAACTCATAAACCATTTTGGGTCTGTTATTGCACTATCTTCACGAAATATTGCTATATCCTCATGAACTCAATACCTGGAGAGGGCATTCTGGAGTTATGCTTGTAATTTCTCACCAGTTACAAATATATTGCACTCCGAAAGAGAAGGATGCCTAAAGCAGCGGTTTTTAGTAAACCTTTTTAGTATAATTTCTTTACTTGAATGGTATAAGTAACGGTCTTTAATTTCAGGAGAATAGATAACGGCAAACACGCAAGCAAATAGAATAGGATTCTTATGAAACTTTGTGGCAATAAAGTGCCTAAGCTATGAGGCAACTCATCTTACAGCGGTGCATTGCGTGAGGTCTAAGTAACTTCCTGCAGGGGCACACGCCATAGCAATTAGCAAGGGAATGATACGTTACTTGAAGATTGTACATATCAGTGGGGCACTTCTGACTTTTTAAACGGATTACTATACCGCCAGGAAATAAATTCTTGCTCTACTGGTTAAGTAATTTAGAAGAATACGTCCAACTTTAGCAGTTTGTCTTCCTCTTCTTTATTATTTTGATTAAACCGGACAGTTTGGAACCGCTGACTGGTATATTTTCCAAGTGAATGCAATTTCATAAAGTAAATTGGACTCCTTATTTCTTATAATTGCAATCAAGAAAAGCCTGTCTACAGTATATTGTAACGACCGGGACATACCGGGTGTTTCGCTTGTGATGTTGCTCGGGGTAGAGTACCCTCCATGGGGACATGCACCCCTCGGAGAGAGAGGGTGGCGTGTGTTGGCGAAGAAAACTTCGGAAACGCCTCTTCTCATAAGATGGCCATTTTATTGTAGCCTAAGCTAAGAAATTGAGGTGGTTAAAGTATTTAGTTGCTTAGGAGATAAGGGACACTGGGAGTGAAATTTTGGTCAAAATTGTAAAAAAGTCGAAAATTGTTTTTCTTTTACCTTAAAATGTTTCTGGAAGTTCTGTACATTTGGATCAGCTAACATGTTTCATATCCCGCACTCCATGTGGTCATTACGGCCCAGTGCTCTTCCCTTAACGCACACAGCGTGTTCCTATATAAAAGCCTGTTTTTCTCAAAACTACATTTTTGTATATTCCAAAAGAAGGTTGCGCCTGAGTTTTGCTTCAAATTCAATAACAATTTCCAAAAGTATACATAAATAGCAGCTAAACAAAACTATGATTCAATATTGATGTTATCATTAACATGAATTCCAAATACATTTTTTGTATGAAAAAATCAATAGTTTATAAGATTAAATTTTCTTTGTTATTAAAAAAATATGTACAGCATAATCAGCAAATGTATTTGAAATATCTCTTCATACAATTGTTATCCATGTTTTAGAGTACCAGTTCTGCCAATATAAACTAATTTTGAAAAGTCAATAGACGCGACCTACATTTTGAAAATGTGCCTATTAAATTCATAAAATAATTTATATATCATAAACGAATTATCCAACTTTAATGAAATGTTGTGTACATCCTATTCTCATATAAATACAAACACAGTAAAACTTTCAGAAAATCTATAAAGAAATGTGGAACTTTCAAATTTCACTCCCAGTATCCCTTAAGTTATGTTGGAAATTGAGAGAAACAAAGGCAAAACTGCAAATGCAGAAAGTATGATATAGTGAGGGAAAGGGACTCTTAGAGGACTAGTAAGTGAAAGAATTTTGAAATATTTATTTGGGATTCAACAAATTGGTAGACAGTGAGTTATTAAACCTGTGCTTAAATTTCGAAAAAAAAAAAAAAACAGAAAAATAATAGAACGTGCTTTGGAAAAAATAAGGAGCTCTTAATGATAAATGAATTAGGTGAAATGTGGACACCAGGATATACATTAATGAAGGGATGTTGGGAAATAATAAGACAAAGGATAAAATGCCACTTAGTTTCTACAATAAATATGAAACCGAATTAGGGAGAGACTTAAATATTAACCCTCCGTTAGTCACTAGAGGTCTGAGAGACCATGTAGTTTGCGAACGAACACATCTACGAAATTACCTGGCTAGAACGCCTAACATTGCACTTTACTCGATTGTTTGCTGCAGCAACAACCTTATCTGTTTAGTTCTTTAGCTGCAAGAATGACTAATCGTCAGTTAGGTGTTGCACAGGTCAAACAGACCCTGCATTGAATGAAACATGTCAGATACGTTATGGTAGCCAAGATCAGATAATTTATTACCAGAATGTTCAGATACACATCATTGGAGGAAGGAATTGATTTCTAGCAAATGGTTAAATGGAAACAGGAGGTTGACAGTGAGAATTATTATAACTGAGAATTGTTGGGAAACATTTAAGGGATGTAAGAAATAAGTGGGAGTGGTCAGTAAACAAATTAGTGGAAGGACGAGCCCTGTGTTAAAAAGTTGATTAGGGCTCGAAAGAAATTTAGAAAATATGACCCAGCTTTTGCGGTGCCATTTCGAAATCTTCATAACTTCAATGTTGTTTATATTAACATTAAATTGAAAATAAACTTTAAAAATCTAGCACACTCAATAATAAATACATAATATTAATTTTATGATTGTATTTTGAATCTATTTAAGTGCTAACTTAATCCAGACCTGTCAGCTCTGCACAGAATATAACATTCTGAAGGACGAATCAAAAGGAAGATTTACAGTAGCAAATTACATACCTTATAAAGTTTTCAAAAAGGAAGAATTAAATTTCTGAGAATTCTAATTACAGAAGCTATTGACTTTGGCAGAAAACCCAACCGCAGCGATACTGAACTATCCGTTCTTTCTTTGTATCTATCACTTCCTACGCCTATCCGTCTGTATAATACAGTTTACCCTCCAAATTCGCGAAAACACACTTCTAACAAAGACAATTGTAAGAAATATTACAGACAAGTAAGAGATGTGAAACGTCGGTCTTTGGGACAACTGCAAGCTCATATGCGAAACTAGAGTACAAATATAAAAAATCTGATGTGTTGCACTCACATGACTTTCTCTACTCTTGTACTAACCATTGTTACTAACTCTTATTCGTATATCTTATTCGTGTTAGTTGAGATAAACATTTGTACAAATTATCTTATTGCTAATTTCCTTGTAGGTACAAGGGGAATATGGGAATACTGTTTGAGCGATAGTCAAATCTTTTAAAGCTTTGAAATTCCGTTCTCTTTGCACGGCTAGCATATAAAAAAGTGAACAATGATGTTGCGCTTGACGAAAGTTAGTTTTCCTAAAGTGACACAAATAACGAGGAATATCTTCGGAATGGTTCACTCCACAAAAAAATTATTTGGACATACATGGTGTGCTTTAGCGAGGTTTACATTTTGTTGCATAGTAGGATTTGGTCTATGTCTTACGGTTTACGAGTTATTCAAAAGTCATCCAGAGCAAACAGGATTACGTAGGCTATAGCCAGAAACTTCAAAATATACATTTCATTTGTCATAAAGCCATTTTAAACATGTCAGTTTCATCAACACCATTAGAGCCATTTTCAAGGAATCAAAATTTTCTGGCCCAAATGACCTCGTCGACGGCCCGTTAATCCCTAAACAACCACTCACATATTCAAAATTTTCTAATAATTTTCCATGTAAAGTACAGTTTAGAGTGGAGCAATTTTCTTGAAAATATTCGTGTCGCATCCTTAAAAGGCATTAAACTTTAATACCAACTTTGGTTTTTAACCTACTTTTCGTTTTTGAGTTATGCTGTCCAAAGACTGACAGACACACACAGGCACACACACACAAACACACGCGCGTGGAGATTTGTCTAAAAATGTGTTTTGTTTTTATTCAGGGGGCCTCAAAACGTATATTTCCGGTGAAATCTCGACATGGAATTTTTGGGTGGAATACACTACTTCCTCTACTTACTGGTAGAGAAAGTAAAGATGACAAGAAAATGGCAAAATGTGAAAAACAGCCACAATATGACTTTATAATTACCCATAAGAGTTGCATAGTTTCCATCACTATTCACAAAATCGTGCTTCGCTTATATTTTCCATGGAAAACAAACGCAAACAAGAAGTATGGTATACCATAAACGTCCGGGACCTGTTCATCAGAAATCCGTCCAGAGCAGATATGTCCTGTGTCGGGTGTTGAGATGTCATTTTATCAGTTTAAATATCCTATAGTGTGAAGCATTGGCCCGTTAGTGCAGATATGTCCTGTGTCGGGTGTTGAGATGTCATTTTATCAGTTTAAATATCCTATAGTGTGAAGCATTAGCCCGTTAGTGCAGATATGTCCTGTGTCGGGTGTTGAGATGTCATTTTATCAGTTTAAATATCCTATAGTGTGAAGCATTGGCCCGTTAGTGCAGATTCGCCACGGACATTTTCGCAATGTTGCCTCATTCTTCCATCTGAAACTCTACAACTCTCCAGGTTCAAGAATTCCAACCTCCGTACAGTAATTCAGCATTGCAATTTTGCAGGAAAAAGCCAAACAACATGGTAATATACCGCAGCTGTATGATCTAACGAATAAAGGACACTTCAAAGTTGAAAGTTTACACCATCTCAGTGGAGGTAGAATGATAAGGTCAGTAGTACAGCCTCTTATCTCTCGCTCCAGACCTGGCTCTGCCAATAAACTCAAACTGAATCTACGAGCAAGCTTTTCGTTGAGTGCTTTCCCTATTTTGCTTTTTTTTCTTACACAATTAGAATATGAAACCGTCAGCAACTTTTTCATGACTTTTATATGTAATATTTCCTCATTAATTTGTAGGTATTTGCAGGTAATGAAATTACGGTTACTATCCGTTCACCACCTCATTGTGTTTGGGGAATAAAGGACAGCGGAGTGACATTCCAAGTAGTATAATCCGAGTTTTGTGAATTTCCGCGCAAACGTTGTTCTGCTGCTTACCTTGCCAGCTTACCTCCAATGATATTCGCGCTATGCTTACTCGCTGTTAATTTCTCTTAATGTCAGCTGTAAGATCATACGAGTCACCAGTTTTATGTCGCAAGTAATGAAAACATCAGATGTGTTACACTCACATGACTTTCTCTGCTCTTGTACTAACCATTCTTACAAACTCTTATTCCTATATCTTCTTCGTGTTAGTTGAGATAAACATTTGCAGAAGTTATCTTCTGCTTATTACCTTGTAGGTGCACGGGGAATATGGGAATACAGTAGGCTTTGTGCGATAGTCAAATCTTTTAAAGCTTTGAGATTCCGTTCTCTTTGCACGCTTAACATATAAAAAACTGAACAACGATGTTCCATTTCACAAAAGTGTTAAGTTTTCTGAAACTCACAGAAACAACAAAGAATATCTCCGAAATGGCTCACTCTGCACAAAAATTTCTTCAGAGATAAATTGTGTTTTAACGAGATCTATATTTTTTGTATAGTAAGATTTTGTCTCTTACGGTTTGCGAGTTATTCCAAAGTCATCCAGAGTAAACAGGA
>CM060962.1:13900699-14010699 GCA_030765045.1 Tenodera sinensis | reverse complement strand
ATGAAAACAATGGATCCCAAGGGCGGCCGCTACACAACACAGGGCAGGGTCCCTACATTTTTCCAGTTAGAAGCATCCCGGCAGAGGCTGGCACAGCCCGGTTCCTGTCCCACACCTTCGAGTTCGTACTCCAAAGAGGGTTGCAGGACTCTAAAACTGGCTCCCCTCTCCCCTCGGGCTTATACCATTCCATAGGGGCCCGGGAACCAGTAGGCTTATCTTCCAGTCCGGGAGACGAGATCATCAGATTGGTTCCCCTTGCCGTGCTGCAACGTTTTCTTTCATAAAGTTGTTCGGTAAAGTCTTTAAAAGTGGTTTTAAAAATGTTGTACGCTTTTCTATGATAGCGGCGGACGGCAACGAGAGCCCAAGATGCCGGCATGCAAAACGCTCCGCACACCGTTCGGAGGTTTTTTGCTCTCCCGGTAGAACATAAATTAACATTGACATAGAAAGAGATTTAATAAAACAGTAGCTTCTGGCTACAGATGGCCTTCCCTGGGAAGCCGTAAGACCTCTTCATCTTCTTCCGACTATATAAGTGAAATAGCTCTATCCGGATGCCGTTATTCTGTTCCCAAAAGGTAGTCGTTTATGATCCATGCGTCCGTACAGAACCCTCCGATTTATATCTCGCGGAGATCAAAAGAGAGGGTTTAGAAAGCAAATCCACATACTTTAGAGGACGTTATAAATAACATTCGGCAACAAGTTGCTACCATTTGCAAGAGCGAACTGCAGCGTGTAGTGGACAATTTCCTAAGCAGCTGCCAGAAATGCTTGAACAACGAAGAGAGGCACTTCCAATGTTTGCCGGCTAGATATATGTGACTACCTTTATTGTTATTTACTGTTCGTATCTTTCTTAGAAATAACATGGTATATGTACTGCGCACGTGCTGTCACCCGCTCAGCGCACGTAGCAAGCAGCACCGCTGTGCCGGCCAACTGAGCGGCACAAAACCTGTTCTGCTCTATTCTGATCATATAGTAGCATATCATAAGAGTAGAGTACCTTGTGTAGTAATGCAATGGAGGTATTGCCATGATAATTAATTTTCTGCAAATAGCCAGCGAAGTCCTCATTCAAGTCGTCGTTTACATTACTGGAAATTCAGAAGGGATAGCTAAAATCTACAGCGCATTAAAACATACAATTTTGGCAAATGACTTTGTTCGTAGTGATGGCCGCTTCCAAAATATCCTTCTCGTATGTGTACATTTTCATAAGTTTGAATACATTCCCTCCTTTGAAATTTTGCCAAGTTTTAATCTCTTCTTTTTCCCTCATATGGGCTTACTAAGAAAACACAAATACGACATATATAACTCACGGATGTATTCGCACAGATCAGGTAAGTGAGCCCGTATTGCTGAATTTAAGATACTTTCGATTCAAATATTAATCACGAATAACGTAACATGGATAGAGAAATCGCTTTCAATATGAGCAGTATACATTAAGGCTCAAGTTAAGGTGCTTTTTCCTACTAGTTTGAAGAATGCGACAAACTTTAAAACAGCAGTCGCAAAAATGTGACAAAAATTTGCCACAGAAACAAATGATTGAGACTATAAACACAATCTCTCATCGAGGGTAACAATCCTTCAAAGTCGTTTCCCTCCCAGTTAGCGGAGTTCATTTCTGATCTGGTCTGCGTGGTTCACTCATTCTTGTCAAATGTGCACATTGTATGTGTGCGCTTTTGAACAAGTGATGGAAAAATTTGTTTTAAAGAAGTAGTGCAAGTACCTCAGTGTACATATGATATGGAATGTCTGGATCTATGTGCTGAAAAGTTAATTTGAAAAATCTTAGGTGTTGCACTATAAAATAAATAAAATAAAATAAAATAAAATAAAATAAAATAAAATCTGAATATTCAGATTTTATTTTATTTTTTATTTTATTTTATTTTATTTTTATTTAGGTGTTGCACTCACATGATTTTCTCTACTCATGTACTAACCATTCTTACACACTCTTAATCCTATATCTTCTTCATGTTAGTTGAGATAAGCATTTGCCAAAATTATCTTATTGCTCGTTTCCTTGTAGGTACAAGGGGAGTATGGGAATACAGTAGACTACGAGCGATAGTCAAATACTTTACAGCTGTCAAATGCCATTCTCGTTGCACGTCTTACCTATAAAAAATGAATAACGATGCGCCATTTGACCAAAGTTTGTTTTTCAAAACTCACACAAATAACAAGGAATATCTCTGAAATGGTTCTCTCTACAAAAAAGTATCTGGACATAAGTTGTGTGTTTTATCAAGATCTACATTTTTGTATAGTAAGATTTGGTCTATCTCTTACGGTTTACCAGTTATGCAAAAGTCATCAGGAGTAAACAGGATTACATAGGCTATAGCCAGGAAATTCAAAATAGACATTTCATTTGCCATAAAAATATTTCAAACATATGACATTTTGTAGAAAAAAGTATCTTCCGGGCTGTTATGCCGTGGTCTGCTGGAGATCACGGCATAACAGCCCGGAAGATACTTTTTTCTACAATTTAGACGCCGGCCGTGAAAGCCTACGTAGCTTTATATGACATTTTATTCAAAATATTTAAAGCCATTTTCGAGAAAATAAAAATTTTCAAAACATTTTCTAGCTAAAGCGTAGTTTCGGGTGGAGGCATCTTCTTAAAAATCTTCGTGTCCCATCCTTGAAAGATATTGAACTTAAATAGCGACTTTGGTTTTTAACCAACTTTTTCGACATCGTATTTTTAGGTGGAATACAATACTTCCTTTACTTGCTATGCGCAGTGGAGGAAGTAAAAATAATGTAATGTTATTTAGGAGATTACAGTTGGCTTCAACTCAATACACACATAGTTCAGTTTTAAAACCCTCATTAATAGGATAATTTATAGAATTTTCTACTAGCAGAATTTTGTACCAAGGTATCTATTTTGCACAAATGTTAATTGTGATTTGTGAATTTTTACAGTATTATTTTACTTTATAACTTAAACCGTGGTATAAGTGCTGCATGTGTGTTACGGCTCAGATATGTTTGTGGTTATTTATTTTAATGTATTTGTATACGAGAATAAACAAGAATATGCGTCTGAATGAGAAGAAAATAGGTTTACAACATTGTTAGTAAATATTGTTGCTTGAAATTGTTAGTATTCATTAGGTAGAATGTGGTATAAAGAGGGATTTGAGGGTTTCGATCCTGTATCTATTTATGACATTCTTAAGGGACACTGGGAGTGAAACTTTGGTTAACATTCTCAAAAAGTCGATTTTTTTTTTTAACCTGAAAATGTTCCTGGAAGTCCTGTGCATCTGGATGAGCTAACATTTTTCATATCCCCCGCTCCAAGTGGTCATTACGGCCCAGTGCTCTTCCCTTAACGTACACAGGATGCTCCTATATAAAAGCCTGGTTTTCTCAAAACTACATTTCTGCATATTCCAAATGTAGCTCGTGCATCAGATTTGCGTCAAATTCAATGAAAATTTCCAAAAGTATTTATAAATAACAGCTAAACAATTCTATGATCCAATATGGATGTTATCATTGACATGAATTCCAAAAACATTTTTTGTATGAAAAAATCAATAACTTTTAAGATTAAGTTTTCTTTCTTATTAAAAAGATATGTACAGCATAATCAGCAAACGTATTTGAAATATCTCTTCATACAATTGTTACCCATGTTTTGGAGTACCAGTTCTGCCAATATAAACTAATTTTAAAAAGTCTGTAGATGCGTGTCACATTTTGAAAATATGGCTATTAAATTCATAAAATAATTTATATATCATAGATGTATTATCCAATTTAATTTGTATTAATTTCTTTGTTTAATTAAATTTTGTGTACATCCTATTCTCGTATAAATACAAAGACGCTAAAAATTTCAAAAAATCTATCAAGTAATGTGGAACTTTCAAATTTCACTCGCAGTGTCCCTTAAGCCATACCGTAAGTGTTGCGAAAGGGAAGTTTATTTTCGTTTATGTTAGTATTTATAAAAGAGGACGTGAAGTAAAGAACGGGCGAAGTAAAATAGGACGAAATCACAAGTTTACTTACCCTCTGGGTAAGGAATGTGATTTATCTGCAGGCAGGTTTGGTTCCACTTGAAACGTTTCCGTAGCCTTTCGGAGCTGATGGAAATATTTTGTTAGATTCCCAGTCGCGTGTTCGGAAAGGGTAACAAAGCTGCTGATAAAGTGCTTCTGCTAACGACCACCAAATTTATCTCTTCCTTGTCCGAGTTTTTGTGCTGCGTTGTATCGACAGCAGGCCTGGGGAATAGTGGACTGTGTGTCATGAATGCGCCACACTGTGTTATTTCATACTGGCCTAATGTAGGTATACACAACAGTCACACAACATAGTATCTGTATGTGTGTAAACATGGCAATTAAAACACTAACCCATTTTACTCATGTTTACACCATTGAGACGGACATGGGGCTATAAAATATTTAATTTCAATTAATAAATTCCTAAATATGAAACAGAATTTACAATTTTGTTGACAGTGTCAATGAGGTGATAGAGATGAGTATTATATACGATTAAAGCGGTTTTATAAATTCACTGTAACTACATAATAAGTGTTTGACATGTCATAAAACCTTTCAGGTAGAAAAAACTCAAAAAGCTTTGCCCTTTTACGGCCACGCTTCATATTTAAGATAAACAAACTCTTCATAAACATTCGTGATTGACTAACCCCATGCTGAACGAACAAAGAGTCATGTATTGATACTGTATGGCGATTCCTCGAAACACTTGCAGAGGTAAATATCACTATTTAAAAAACGGTCAATATCACAGAAAATATTATTTGACCTAAACAGTATAGTTATAATCTCCAACTTTTAGTTCCTAAAAATCCTAAATTACGTACCTAAAATAGGTTCCATCACAAATCAAAATACGTTCTAAAATTGCAAAAATAGGCGAACAAAACATGACTTTTTTATTTCTCATTACAAATTACCCGAAACTTTTGACTGTCTTTATTGTATATGTCCATAAGTAGAGTCATAGTAAACAACCAACACCTTTCTAAGTTTTCCATTGAGAAACTGCATCGCCTGTCTTATAAGACTAAAATGAACGTTCCACATCAACTGATGTCACCGGAGTGTATTTAAATGTTGGTATTAGACGCAAGGGAGCAGCACATTGATGTTCAGGTGTTTTGCCAGACAAGATGTCAGCCACTGTGTGGGGAACTGACAGTCGTAATTTGAGCTTTTCAAAAACTTTTTCGCCAATATACCCATGAACCAAGATGATTTTTTTCTGTCACCTCTTCTGTCAATCCCAGTTGCGTGTAGAACGGTTTCCCTGAAGACTCTAGAGCATTAATAATGAGGACTAGAAATACATCATGTGATTTGATGAATGCAGTATCATGCATCCTCCACCAGTTTCAAAACAATGTTCTTAATGTCCTCCCTATTATGCATTGTTCACTGTGATTGTTGTCAAGCCATGATTGGCATACAGGCTTACACAGCGTTTCCATATTACCAAGTGAAGAACTGAAAAATGTAAAATTAGCCAAGGCTTACCGCCCGGCCGCTGCGTCCCCCACCTCTCCACCTCTGTGTGTGGGCATATGGACACACAGCCAGCTACTTGGCCCTGTTACAAGTTCAACTTAATGGGTTGAGTGAATTTCGTGCCCGCGGACTGGTGCCCCATCCGAGGCGTTTCATAGTCAAGAAAATAATAAGCCAAACTCTCTGTTCCAGAGGAACCTCAGGTCAAGCAGACTAATAACCTGGAAGTGGCCGAAGTGAGGGACTTCATACATCATTAACAGATTCATGAATTAATGAAGAAGTTGTAACTTGGAGTAGACAATGTTCCTCTCCTGGAACAACTTTCCGTACCGAGAAAGAAAAAGGCAGAGAGAGGTGAAAAAGCCACCATTCAGATGGTGAATATTAATGAAAAAGAGTGAAAAGGAGGAAAAAGTATCAACAAATGAAAGAAACCAAGCATCTCCACATAGCATAGGCGATTCCAAGTGTGGATATCCTCAGTTAAGTCATTGTTGAAGAAAGGCGATGAACGCAAGGTTTCCACCTTTACCAACATTCTTCAAAGTTTTTGGAAAATTAATCACTGGTAGGCTATAGCGTTAACTGAAATACCATAATACTCTGCCACAATAAAAATTGGGCTTCAGAAAAGGTACATCTATAAACCATTCCGCTTTTAAGCTTACAAATGAAATTCTGCAGCCCTAAACAGTAGAATTCATGTAGCCTAAGGTTACCAAATGTCAGGAAATTCTCGGACATGCCCTACATTTTAACCATTTGTCTGGCGTCCGGGGGGAATTTTTGAAGTGTTTCTCTTATCCTTCATTTTCAGAAACAAGTGTGATCATTAGAAATTGAACTGGCAACTGCGAAAATAGAAATGAATAATTGGTTATTAGTCGCAACTACAAGTCGTTATGGCAACAGAGCTGCAGTGAAACAGTATACTCATGCATAGTAACATTGAACGGGAGGTTGATAATGCAGCACTTGCACTAGCAAAAGGTTAGTGTTCTGTGGAGGCAAAGCAACACAATGCTCATATTGAAAGAGTATTTTCACTAATGGCAGTACAGTGCGCAGATGAAAGGAACAGATTATCTATTAATTCAGTTAGAGGCATGGTTTCAGTAAATTACAGTTTTGAAAACTTCAGTTGTGTGGAATTTCTTGATTATATTTGAAACAAGCTAGAAGTTTTGCTCGATTACTTTTTCAGAGAAGTGTAATTGACTGTTAATGATCATATTTAACACTATTTTTCAGGATCTCAAGAAAATGCGAGTGCTTATGCCTTTGGGTATATATAGGCAGCACTTAAAGTATAAATTTACATTATTTTTGCATTGACCGACAATGTCCTACACTTTGTCCTACCGTTGTGTCCTACATTTCCAAAAAATAATCTGGCAGCCCTAATGTTTTATGACTTTCGGAAAGCTTTTGATTGAGTAAATCACGGAATCTTCTTTTCCTGATTACCCTCCCCTTATGTAGGACTTACACCCCCTAGGACTTACAAGCCAGAACCTAGGGTCAGACGCCTGTCGAGGAGCAGAGAAACCTATGGACCGAAACCGAAAACCTGGAAGCGGGTGGTCAGCCAAGCACCAGGTATGATAGCGAGGAAGAGGATGATATGAAATGCAGGCGAAATCGATTATTGGAAAAATGATAATGGAATGAGTGCCGGGGGAAACCGGAGCACCCGGAGAAAACCCGTCCTGACGCCGCTTCGTCCACCATGAATACCACGTGCGGGTCCTGTAACTCGGTGGCAGGCGAGCCCTCAAACCGCTGGGCCACGGCGCCGTCATGGAATCTTAAGTGACCAAATTTAATACTATACAACCAAAAAGAAAAAATATCATCTTAAGTGATTTATGCCATATCTTGAGGAAAAAACAGTGAGTATTTGAGGTTGCACCGTGAGATAAATAAACATTTCAAATCAATAATAGATAAGTTGTAAGAACTTTGTAGCAATCCGTCTTAACGGTGGCGAGACAGAAAAACAGAAATCAAAGGCAAAAGGTTTAAACTTGTATGTAATAGTGAACGCCCTTCTAGATTACAAAGCAGTATAGAGTTTTCAGTTATCGAATAGATGTCCAATTTATCTCGTTACCTGCCTAGCGTTGAACTTGGGAGTATAGCTGTTAGAGATATTGGCTTTCCTGTACCGCCACTCCGAGAACTCATAATGAGACGAGGGACGTAGTGCAGCATATGTGGGGGGAGGGGGCGCACTAACAACCTGTGATCGATCATGTGGACAGCTTGCTAATCAATTAAGTGATTCGATTTTACAACGGTTGAGCCAGTCCCTAAAGGCATCAACGGACACAAAAGTAATCGTTTAAACAGAACTCAGATTATAGC
This sequence comes from Tenodera sinensis, assembly GCA_030765045.1. Taxonomy (NCBI): domain Eukaryota; kingdom Metazoa; phylum Arthropoda; class Insecta; order Mantodea; family Mantidae; genus Tenodera; species Tenodera sinensis. Next base: position 14,002,774 of record CM060962.1, on the reverse strand, counting down.
AGTACTTCACAGTTAGGTGCATTCTTACACGTTCTTTGCTAAATCACAACGCATTTGCATTCTCCCTTAGTTCTAAGAAAGGACAAATATACTCAGTAACCCTTTAGTTAATAATGACCCTACGCTTTAGATTTTTACTTGATATTGCACTCACATGATTTCCTCTACTCTTGCATTAACCATTTCTACAAACTCGTATTGCTTTATGTTCCTCGTGTTAGTTGAGATAAACATTTGCAGAAATTATATTATTGTTTATTTTCTTGTAGGTACAAGGGGAATATGGGAATACAGTAGGCTTTGAGTGAGAGTCGAATCTTTTAAAGCTTTCAAATTTCGTTCTATTTGAGGGCTAACCTTTAAAAAAAAAAAAAAAAAAAAAAAAAAAAAAAAAAAAAAAAAAAAAAAAATCAGGATCTGCCATTTGACGAAAGTTGAAGTTTTCCAAAACTCACACAAATAGCAAGGAATATCTCCAAACTGGTTCACTAAAAATTATTTGGACATAAACTGTCTTTTAGCAAGATGCACATTTTTTGTGTAGTAAGATACGATTTGCCAGTTATGCGAAAGTCACCCAGAGTAAAGAGGACTACATAGCCCTTTCATTTTTCACAAAAATATCTTAAGAATATGACATTTTAATTAAAATCATTAGAGCCATTTTCGAGAAAAACAAAATTTTCGATAAATTTTCCATGTAAAGGGTACTTTAGGGTGGAGGAATTTTGTTCAAAACCTTCGTGTCGCATCCTTAAAAGATATTAAACTTAAATACCAACTTTCGGTTTTAACCGACTTTTTGTTTTTGAGTTGTGCTGCCCACAGACTGACACACGGACGGACACACACACACACACACACACACACACACACACACACACACACACACACACACACACACACATACACACATTTTTCTAAAAATGTTTTATTTGTTCAGGGGGCCTCAAAACATATTTCCGGTGAAATCTGGACGTCGAATTTTTGGGTGGAATACAATACAATATTCCTCTACTTAGCATACGTAGTAGAGAAAGTAAAAACTACTAACAGCAATTGCTGTTCGAAATGATCTCAGGATTTGATTGAAAAAGTTAGCGTTGCAGCCAAAAAACATTCTGAAGTTTTTGCCAAGTTTGTTTTGGGTTATGTATAAAACTGAAGGTTTGCTTGATTTGCCCATCATAGGGTCTAATTGACTAAGGTATGTATTCCGTTTGATCATGGAGTTACAGACATGGTCCTGAACTCAAAATCATGTTTTTCCATGTCCAACAGTTGGAACGTATTCACTATAACTTACCTACTTGATTCCTTTCAGTTCTGTCAACTCTATGCTGAACGTAAAATAAAGCACAAACATGCTGCCAACGAACCCCTAATGCTGAAACTTTGGAGACATTTTATCAGCAAGAACATAGCTTTTCATGACTTTGTTGTTTGTTGTTTGCAACTTGGACCTCAGAGCCAACCAAACAACCTCAGCACATGATCCCGTATTTTGTTTATTGCTACGCTCCCTTCTCTTCTCTTCTCTTCGCTGTTTGTCACAAGTTTTGTTTCCCCACTTTCCTATTGTGCAACTTTTACATACCTCTAAATATATCTGTGTTGTGATATGCAGAGAGTCAGGAATCCCTTTTCAGAATAGTGACTCTGTACCTTTGTTTGTTCTGCCTTGAAGTATGAAGCACCTTTTGCAGTGGATGTTGACTTTATTATGGTGCAGGTACGACGAATACTAGCCACTTTTATTATAAACCTGCTGTTTTCGGAATGTTCAAAAGCTTATCAAATTCTTGAATGAAACCATTGAAATAGTAATGAAACTTTCAAGTTCCTCGGTCCTTATCGATAGTCAATGTAGCCGAGTCATGAATTACTTGCTCTGAAATTGTGTTCCACTATTATGCATTTCATTTGCAGCCCCGCCATAGATCGCGTACATGCATAGTTCGCTTTCATTGCAGTGGCCAGTGGTATTTTTCCGCAGCGCTCAATGCTACTTTATCAGCTGTATCTTTTGCTGCCTTCAGTTCGAGCTGTAAAGACTAGAGTTTGTTCACTGTAAATCTCAAAAATGAAAGTTTCTCCTAACATTTGTGTTGTGTGTGAAATACATTAGATAATTGTTATTAGTCCACCGAAATGGCTGCCGAAAAAATCACCATTTAATAAACAATTTGCGTGTATGATACAGAGGATGTTTAAAAAGTGGCTGATATTGCAACAGGAGTTGGGATTGGACAAATATAGAATAAATGTTCGTATAAACATATGTCCGAAAACCAATACCTGTTGAGATATGTGCCATTTTACCTATGTTGAGCATTTACACCAGAAAATGGACTTCATCCAACGGATGGATTGGTCGAAGAGCCCCAGTAGCATGATCTCCCTATTTGCCGGACCTCAATCCATTGGATTGTGGGATATGAGGACACTTGAGGCGTTGAGCGCAACAGTGGCCCAACCCACAAAAATTCAGAAACTGAGTTATTAGCACAGACATGTTCCCCATATCAAAATCTAGGAGATCAGTAGTGGCCTATACCACATTTCTACAACCACCGACAGATGGCATGAGAAGTATGTTATTGCATGGAAATGAATCTGGCTTCCTGGATAGACACAGTGGCCAAACCTTCCTGCATGTATGTAACTATGTATCACAAGTCGGTACTATATTGATTAAAATTTCCAAATATCATGACTCTTTCTTAGTTATTAATGTGAATATAGAACATTCAGATCACAGATATTTTTTACACTCCATTATCTCCATTATGCAGATTTAGTGGTTGGGCCACTGTTGCGCTCAACACCTCATTTAAGGGCCTTGGTGTATGCCAAACCCATGGACAATGTACACACGTTACAGGAGCGGTGACCAATGTGTGACTAATCCGAGAGCAGTGAGGTACGATCGAAGAGAAGAGGAGTTGAAGCACGTGTAAGAATGCATGGTAGCCACATAGAGTGGTAGTGTCGACATATCGTGCAGATATTACCAGAGGACAGAATGGCAGGAATCATCACAACCCCTGTTTGGTGTTCATTGATGTTTACCCAACAATTATTCTGATAACCGTTTGTGACAGTTAAGCGTTCTCTAAGAATGCGCTTGTTGGATCAACTCCACTGTCTGATGTAAGTACTCAACAAAAGTAAAGTGTCTCAACAAGTATTTATTTCCGGACATGTGTTTTTAGGAACATTTATTCTACTTTTGACCAAATTACTCCTGTAGCAATATCACTTTTTAAACACCTGGACACGTAAAAAGCAAATCATATAGACAGGTGTGTAGACATGTCAGGAAACATTTCATGATATTGCAGGTCTAAATATAGATACTTTCAGATGTCTGCTTAATAAGTTTAGGACAACGGGGTCACTAAATACTAAATCTAAGACGCAAGAAAAGCATGTTCTAATGGAGGAAAAAATTTACAAAATTGGGGCATCATTTGAGCGATCTTCAAAGTCATGTTACACAGCAAGTGAGTGTTTCAAAAACTTCTGTTCATATGGGTTATAAAATAGAAACCCTACAAAGAACGACAGAGAACGACAATCTCGTGACAGAAATATCTCAATGCAGATGGACACCATCTTCAACACAACATTATGCCGATGTCCCACGGCCCAACTTTTTGACCCAAAGGACTGTGTACAACAAAAGTGCATCGTGAGACATCAAGAGTTGGATACAATTTTGTTTCATACAATTTCTATTCTACTTTTTATATCCAACCTGCTTGTATATAATGCGATTGAGTTGCTTCTAAGTTTTTCATCCAACAACTTGAAAATAGCCAATCAGCGTCTGTAACGTAACAACATGGCGGACTGCGCAGGCAACATATAGTCAGCTGTTGTGTGTATCCGCTCCTGACACTTTTAATGTGATGGGGATTTTAATAAAACGTTTAATTTTTTCTGGATGATTCATTAACCATTTTTCGTGACCATTAACATATATTACTGAGGTGGTTATTAAATAGCTACATTTCATAAATAATAAGAAATCCTTAACAGTATCTTTAAATTATATGTTATGGAACGAGTTAAAATCTCTCGTCCATCCATACTAAGATTAAAATCATTGCAATTGTTCCTTATCTCTTTCGCGTTTGTCTCATATTTGTGTCCTGGTGTATAATTTTGCCTTCGACACGATGTAAAGGGTAGAGGAATCTTTGTCAATTCGTAGAAAATTGGGATAGTTTTCCGGTTCCTCTAACCTCAATTCGTTTTGTAGTAGACCCAATATACCTCGGCCCGTGCCCTGTTCTCATGGCTGTGTCCACCAACACCTTTTACTGCTAATACATCTTTTCTTCCTACTGAGACAGACTCGTGGAAATGTATCACAAACCTTTAATATAGCAATCGCTAAATTAATATTTGCGTCCGCCATGTTTATTTCTCACGCTTGCTACGTGAACTGTCATTTGTATTGGGCCTAAACGAATCATAGTGTGACAGACACTGTTTCCTTTGTGTGCAATTCCATTGGATACAAAAAGTTTGGTAAAAAATGTTGTACTGTGGGACAGCGGCCTTATAGTGCGTATTACCATCACTCATGATAAGTAATGCAGTAGCGTTAGAACGCAAAACGTACAGTGCGCGGAGCACATAAGCGCAAACCGCGGCCCGGGGATATATGGAACAGAAGTAACAGGAAAGTGAGAAAGTGTAGGTATACAGGTTTCTCAATGCTGGCGGCAGAGGAAGGACCGTGTGAATAACAGAAGAATAACGCAGGTGAATATTACAAATAGCGTCTGCCACACTAAGAGACAGCAGCGCAGCGGTATAAAAATGGCGCTACTTTCTGACAAATACCCTCTTGCTTTTCACCTCACTATTAACTAGCAACGCCTAAAGTTTTACTTCAAAGAGGTTTACTATTTACAGAACTACAAAGTTAGTAGTACCTGGAGTTCCAGCTTGGAGTACATTTTGATCAGTTTATAACAATTACGTCCGAGAAAAACGTTATTGCCACAGTAACTTCACTGACTTTCATCGCTAGAGCCATGCTCTTTATTGTTAGCTAGCTGGCTTACCGACGGTGCAGAGTTAGTTTTCTAAACCCCAGTCACGAATTAATTAATTTAACTTACCTACCCCCGTTCTTTATTCTTGTACACAAGTTAGAGGGTTTTATTGCCAGTTCTATACTTCGCCGCTTATTATTGCAAGTTCGCACTATTTCTATCAACGGATAAAAGGGATGTGAAGCACTGGCGGAATTTCTGAGTTCTTTTACCTCCCCTGTTCCAGTTTGCATTGTCTAGAAGTACCCTCTAGCGATCCAAGAATGATTGTTTATAATAATCGAGTAATTGTTTAGATAAACCCACGAGGTGGAATCATATAACTCTGTAACTTGTCATTTAATAAAATAAAAGCTGGACTGTCTTCACATAATATAGACGCCCTTAATATATAAAGTAATACCTCGTTTATCCGGATCAGATTTGTAGATTCTTTTTAAAATTTAATGTTCACATTAGATAATAAATTTAACTATGATAGCAAGAAAGTAGCTCCAAGTATTTAGTAGTGTATCACGCGGTGCTGACGCGGTATGTCTCACCAGCTATAAGTAGCGCCGGAAGAAAGCATTCTCCTTGACCTCTACACGTCAATACACCTCCCTCAATCTCCTCAGTCTTCCTACGGTTTTCATGTGTCATTAAGTTTATCGTATGTGTTTCAACCGGATTGTTTTTGTCTTATCAAAGTGTTTGGGAGTGTAATTCAGTATACAAGTTTAAAATGGCACCAAAGCGAAAGAAGGTGATGGTTTCAACGAATAAAAGGCTGGATGCTACTAATCGAATTGATAAAGGAGAAACATTGAAAAAATAGCTGCTGAATTGGGAGTTGCTTCGCACCAGCTGACAAACGTAACTGTGTACTTGGAGCCTCAGCCCGACACCACTCCACCTGAACTTCGTTCAAACGCCACACTTGTTTAAAACACGTGTTGCGGACCAATTCTTTATTAAGAAATGATGTGATTTTATGTGTTAATACTTTTACACTTTTTAACGTCCTGTAAACAATACTCTACATCATTTTGTTACAAAACATAGTTTTTTACTATCGTAAACGGCCAGTCTGCTTATTTAAGGATTTAAGAACTTTGTTTTGCGTATTATCCATATAACACGGATTATCCGGGTTTTCGATTTTCGGGATTGTCTTTAGTCCCAGTTAGTCTGGATAAATGAGGGTTTATTGTACAGTCAAATAGAGGCTTGTATATGTCAAGGATGAAGATTCTCCACTCCAGGACACCAAGAATAACGCTTTAGCATGCAGGGATAACATGCTAGCTCCTAGTCCCGAGGTTGCAGGTTCAAACCAGGCAGAGAAAATGCACTTTGTTTGGGCGTTAGCATCTAGAATCCCTTCCTTCGAAAGGGAAGTAAAGCCGGTAGTCCAGTGTCGTAAATATACGGCACGTGAAAGAACCCCAAGCCTGAGAAAGAGCCATATGAGCAAAATTATGTTATCTTTGACACTCAACATAGAGTGGGACACTGAGAAGCACAGCAGTTAAACAGTGTCCATAAAAGTGTCAGTTTCTGTCTAACAATACGACGCAAAAAATTCTTTTAAAGTGCTTATAATAAACGGGGTAAAATTGTTCATGCAAATGTACATTTTCGATAATGGAATTAGTGAGTGCGATGCATGGAAGGGACTTTGCAAACCAGAAGCGCACGTCTCCATAAGTTCAAAGGTTCACCACTGTAACGAAAATCAATGCGTCTCCGCAAGCCGCGGGAGCCCAAGTTTGATTCTCGCTGGGGACGAATCCCCTATATCAGATTTTTCTAGAGACTCTTTTATTACCTATCAAATAATATAAGGTACATTTGGTTACTAATGTAGTGTGTTATAATTTACACTATTTTTTTTTATAAACACGAAAATATTGTATTACTGCACGATTTTCAAAATAGGGGTGAGTATGGGGACTGAAGTGAGCTAGCGGTCCATCGTGCACTAACTATCTCATCTAAACATGTGTAAATTTGCTGATCAACAAATTGAAAACTGTGCATGAAGCTTTAAAATATTATAGACAGATTTTGTGGAGAAACAGATTTGCCAGCTTTCTCGTGTTCGTCATATTAACAAAACATTGGTTCTTGGTTCAGTAGAAATAATTATTCCTCTGCTTTCTTCTTATTTAGCGATAGCCTTCCAAATCCTAGCGGTTTATTCTAAGATTTGTGAAGCCGTACTACGAGACGTTTCATTTTTATCCCTGATCTGTAAATCCTAAATCGAGTTTTAGTCAAAATCCAAGAGCTACCTAGGTTTTAAATGAATGTGTGCTGTTCCAAACTATACCCAGTATCAATTTTCGTAAGTTTACACGGCCGATGTCATAAAATAGAAAATTACTATCTGGGCTTGTGGAAAATCTCCTTCCAGACGTTTCGTTCGAAGCTGCGTCAAACATCCTCAGTGGTAGTAGTCTTTGTTTATTGGTTTGGCTGCTGCCTGGAATGGGTTAAAGTGGGGGTTGCTTCCATAGTCTATGATTGTTGTCGATATACTGGCATTTACTGTGGCTGAGGCTGCTGCCTGGGATGGGTTAAAGTGGGGGCTGCTTCCATAGTCTATGATTGTTGTCGACAGTCTGACATTTACTGTGGCCTAGGCTGCTGCCTGGAATGGGTTAAAGTGGGGGCTGCTTCCATAGTCTATGATTGTTGTCGATATGCTGGCATTTACTGTGGCTGAGGCTGCTGCCTGGAATGGGTTAAAGTGGGGGCTGCTTCCATAGTCTATGATTGTTGTCGATATGCTGGCATTTACTGTGGCTGAGGCTGCTGCCTGGGATGGGTTAAAGTGGGGGCTGCTTCCATAGTCTATGATTGTTGTCGATATGCTGGCATTTACTGTGGCTGAGGCTGCTGCCTGGAATGGGTTAAAGTGGGGGCTGCTTCCATAGTCTATGATTGTTGTCGATATGCTGGCATTTACTGTGGCTGAGGCTGCTGCCTGGGATGGGTTAAGTGGGGGCTGCTTCCATAGTCTATGATTGTTGTCGATATGCTGGCATTTACTGTGGGTGAGGCTGCTGCCTGGGATGGATGAAGTGGGGGCTGCTTCCATAGTCTATGATTGTTGTCGATAGTCTGGCATTTACTGTGGCTGAGGCTGTAGATGGCGTATGATCTTGAATTTGTCTCCGGTCAGTTTTTTTGCGTGCTTTGTGTTGGATGCCAAGTTTTGTTTGAACGTTTTGTTTCTTCCTTCCTATTGAAGTTATCTTTATGTTTGAAAATCTCTATGACTTCAAGACTTACGCCCGGTAACAATGAACTGTGGAAGACAGGATAGCTGTGTCTGAATGCTGTATAATATGTTTCCTTGGCACTAGTAATGCGTGTTCTGCGACTTCAGACTTCCTGTTTGTCTCAAACGGCAACATCTCTTGTGTTCTGTAATGTGTATGTTGAGTGGTCCCTATATAGACAGAGCCACACGAGTACGGGATTCTGTAAACGCCGCAGAGGAGGGTGGTTCTTTTAAATATTTTGCTGAATGTAGCAAAGCAGACCCCACTTTAACCCATCCCAGGCAGTAGCCGAACCAATAAACAAAGACCTCACCAATTGTTAACCGCCGACACATGCTAAGCGTATAAAACCTGTGAAATCAAACGGTTCCGTATCAGTCGTCGCCGAGACTAGCAGAGTACTACGGTCACACCACTGAGGATGTTCGATGCAGTTTTGAACGAAACGTCTGGAAGGAGATTTTCCACTAGCCCACGGCCCACAAGCCCGGATAATCATTCTCTATTTTATACCCTGTACGTATATGTATATAAGATTTTCAATAAATTTGTTTTTGTATTTGATGAGGTTTTATAAAATAGATAATACTCTGAATTTGTTTTATCGAAAGGATATTAGCAGATATAGGAGTTCTTAATGGTTGAGTTAATCTTATCTACAGTGAAACCATTATCAACACAAATAATGACAGCCATGAGTCACTGAAGAGTAGACAGAGACGGTCTGATCAGTGAGGTCTGCAAACGTCAACAGGCTGTACGAGGGATTGGACTGGACTGGATTGCCATAAAGGCCCGTGAACTATGGACATGTACAGTATAGTTGCATATGTATGTAAACAATTGGATTTGAATAAACATACAAAGACATTATATACGGGCAATATGAAAGAGATAAGTGGGATTGTAATCACAGTGAAGTGCAATAAGGGTTCAACTACATTTCCCTTCGTCCTGGTGCTAATGCTCAGAAATTCCTATGCCTAGTTATTACTTTGTCTAATATCTGATTGGAAGTGCTATCCCAGAGAGGATAGGTAAACATTTAGCTCGAACAAACTTAACAGAGTTAACTTTGGCAGATTTGAGAAAGGGAGTGGTGTGTTGCAGTGTTTCTTTGTTACCCTTGTTAACGAACTGTCAACAGGGGTCCACTGCTCTGTGTTTGCTGGGTTCAAAGGCATCAGGTGGAGAGTGCTTTCATTTGACGTAGTTATACAGCTGTTAATGTTTCTCATTTAACGTTATTTATGCTAGGTAGCAGTTTGTCACGACGCTTAACGAGCACATTTAGATGATTACCAAATGGAAGTTAAATCTTGAAAGGTATCACAAAATTACAGGGCTTCTAGATGATAGTTGATTACTATTTTCCTCCCCTTTATAGGCTAAGAACTGATCTACATAACTTACTATATAAGCGGCATATATGTACACAAACACGGACGTCTAGATGAGAATTATGGGCCAACGAGTATAAGCACAGCTTTCTGTATTGAATGTTGCGTAGAAAAATAAGTAACGATAGTGGAGGTGCAGTTTAATGATGAACACTGAGTCATTCAGTTCTTGATTGGAAACACCCTCACAAACTATGCTCACTCTTGCAACAGAGAGGAATCTCCTAACCTAACTTGGGCAAATAGCAAGGGGCAACTAATGCAGCCAAAGGGAAAATGGAAGAATTGAGCACAGAAATATCTGATGTGTTGCACTCACATGACTTTCTCTACTCCTGCACTAACCTTCATGCCATCTCTTTCCTCTATCTCCTTCGTTTAAGGGGACAGCGTACTCTGAGCGAATACCAATTTTACATACCTACATCACCTTACAGAATTTACAATACACAAAAGGCTATCAAATGGAAATGATTGAAAATTTTACAACGTATTCACAATAAAGGAGACATATTTTGTTTTTTGTTTCATGATTCTGTCTGTTAAAATAGATTTTTAAAAAATTCAGATATATGAAAATTTATTGAAAAAATATTTTCCAAAAGCATACAAAACTTGGGTACCTGCTACTCGGGAACCATTTGCAGCACACAACTGAAAAAATTCAGGCATGTTTTGAATATAGTTAGCTACTCTAGAAAGCAGAATTTTTAAGCTCAGTGTTTATTAAGCATATGTGCAAACTGAAAACCTGTTCTAAAATTGCTTAAAAATCTACACATTATTTCCCAATTTACCAATTGTGTGCTGCAAATGGTTCCCGAGGAACACGTACCCAAGTTTTGTATGCTTTTGGAAAATATTTTTTCAATAAATTTTCATATATCTGAATTTTTTAAAAATCTATTTTAACAGACAGAATCATGAAACATAAACCAAAATATGTCTCATTTTATTGTGAATACGTAGTAAAATTTTCAATCATTTCCATTTGATAGCCTTTTGTGTATTGTAAATTCTGTAAAGTGATGTAAAATTGGTATTTGCTCAGAGTACGCTGTCCCCTTAAAATGAAGTAAACATTTGTACAAATTATTTTATTGCTTATCTCCTGTAGGTACAAGGGGGATATGGGAATACAGTAGACTTTGAGCGATAGTAAAATCTTTTAATCCGTTCAAATTCCGTTCCCTTTGCACGGCTAACATAAAAAATTAATTACCATATTCCATTTGATGGAAGTACAATCTTTCCAAAACTCACATAAATAACGTGGCATATCTGTGCAGAAAAAATTATTTGCACATAAATTGTGTGTTTTAGCAAGATCTAAATTTTTGTATAGTAAGAGTTGGTCTATCTCTTACGGTTTACCAGTTATGCACAATTCATCAAGAGTGAACAGGACTACAATGGCTATAGCCAGAAAATTCAAAATATACATTTCATTTGTCATAAAAATATCTCAAAGATATGGCATTTTATAAACATTGTTAGAACTATTGATCAGCATGATCTGCTTTAATCTCTCCACTGGTCTTTATATTATTGTTGCGCCGGTTGTCTGCACGGACGTGACTGGTAAGAAATAGCGGTCGGGGCCTGATCTCCGCCCGGCAACAAGAACAGGTCGGTGGCGTTTACCTGCCCTAAGGACCCGGCCACCAGGGGGACAATAGAGCCTCCGGGAGCAGTAGCTACTATGTAGTGGTGCGGTCTATGGACTGTTCTCTCACAATCGTTCTACTTCCACAACTTTTCCTTTGTCTAAAGAACTATATAAGGGAGTCGAATCGCTCATGCCCGAGAAGAGCAGAGTAGCAAGTAACAGTAGTTGTTCCAGTCGTTCATGTAGTGAAGCGTCGGAGCGAGTTCAGTGGACAGCGCCTGTGTAGCAGTTCAGTGCGAGTGTAATCTGACAGTTCTTTTCTGTGATTCGATTCGACAGTTGTTCTGTGCTCTGAGTTTGTACAAAAGTGATCTAAGTGTAACGTTAGCACTGCGCTAACTCACTGCAAGGCAATAAAGTGTGATTAGCAGCAACCGGTGTCTTCTCATTTGTTACATTATGTTTAGGAAGCTTTATCTTTTTTAATTGGGATGTGCATTTACAGAAAATTGAGTCAAGGAGTTAATTTCAAATTCTGTGTTACTCAGGGTTTACGGAATGTTCTATCTTCCAACTAGTCCAGTAGAGAACAATCACTTAATTTTCTACCCTATGCGACTTACAATTTGTGGTTATGTTCCTGAGGGTACATTATAGATGTAGTTATCCTTCAATTCTTGTAGAAGTGTAGAACAGCAAATGCGTAGGTGCATACGGCACACTACAAACACCCATGTCCGAGGTTGGACTCGAACCCGTCTGTGCGGCAGAGCACCATAGACACGCACGAGCAACCACGGCTATGAGCGCCGGCAAATTAGAGTGCTCAATAACTATCATCATCACCATCATCATCATCACTATCACCATCACCATCATCATCATCGTCATCGTCATCATCATCATCGTCGTCATCGTCATCATCACCATCATCATGATGATCATCATCATTATTACTATTATTATTATTATTATTATTATTATTATTATTATTATTATTATTATTATTATTATTATTATTATTATTATTATTATTATTATTTCTGTGAGGTCATTCAATCTGCCATTTAATGGTACATCAGGTATTGCTATCGTGCCTCTGTGACTATTTTTACAAATGTTAAATTATTTTAATAAGTAATTACAATTCTTTAATTTTTTTGTTTTAATACCTAATTTATTTACATATTATGTCTATATAATATATTTATATGTATTATGCAGTATGCCAGGAAGAGGGCGTTTAGTAGATAAAGTTTTGTTAAGAACTGCTCGACAGGTGGCCCTCACAATGCACCTCCCTAGGAATGGTTTCCTCTGCAGCTATAACTGACTCTACAGGAGTCCCATAAATAAGCCTTCACATGCAGTACCTTATGACAAAGTCAAGAGAAGTTAGACCCATCTATCGTGGTGACCAAGTAGTGGTCCACCGCGATCTATCCACTTGTTTCTTATGTTTCTTTCAGATGTTTGTGCAACGTTCTGAGAAACGCTTGTTGAAGCGTCATCAAGTTGGAACAGCATATGCATATGCTGATGAATACACAGTGTTGTAGTCTCTAAGAACTGCGCAAGTACTTCTTACAAGGAGATCAGACTCTCTGGAAGGTGTGGACTAGTCACATGATCATCACTGTTGCTAGCCTGTACATTTACCCCAAACCGTTGTCGAAATCCAAGAGCATGGGGCTTTTCTTCATTCCAAATATGGCTGTTTCGGCCGCTGAAATAACCTTCCCTGATGAAATGAGCTTCATCCGTAAAAGCAACAAGGAAGCTCGGTATGTTCCGCTGGGATCGTTGCCTTGGGACTTCTGGGGAGCGTGCGGATGGAACTGATATTCATTAACAATACACCAGGGGAACACATCTGAGGCAGTTTCAAATTTCGTGCAATAGTAAGACTATTCGTTAACGGGCTCTCTTCTATTGGATGAAGGACCTGCTCTTCGACTCCGGGAAGCACCATAGTCGGCCATATTAACTCTGAAGGTAAATGTTTGTCGAAGCTGTTGCTCTAATCGGGTCAAATGGTACATTATGGAGTGACACGATGCGGAAAGCGTTCTGCATACGTACGCTGTGCAGCTCTACCATTACGTCCAGTCTCGTTGCAATTTAACACGTCGATTCTGTCAGTAAATGTGTACTCAACCGTACTGCATAGTCCTCTGTTACGACTAACTGGCAATTAACGCCAAGCTCCAAGCTCCTCAGGTTTTTAACAGAAGACTGTCTGCAGACGCGACCGAATAACAAGTGACATGAGGTTCAAAGAACACTAAAAACAAAGATGCTGGATACAGCATAAATGACATTACATTTGCACTTTGGATCCAGGGTGATATGCTCTGCACGAAAACTAGTAAACAGGGGACAATGAATAAGAAAAGATGTATCTTAAAACATACTGCCAGTTTTGTTATATGCCATTAAACAGTCACAGCACAATAAGAATCAGTATCTGACATCACTTTATTTGTATTGTGTCCACTACTTGAAATAGGACAGTTCAATCATTCCATAGCTGGATACACAAAATCGTTAGAGCCATTTTTAAGAAAATGAAAAATTTCGTAAAATTTTCCGGGTAAAAGGTAGTTTAGGGTGGAGGAATTTTCTTCAAAATCTTCGTGTGGCATCTTTGAAAGACATTAAACTTAAATACCAACTTTGGTTTTTAAGCGACCTTTCCTTTTTGAGATATGCTGTCCACAGACACAAACAAACAAACACACACACACACACACACACACACACACACACACACACACACACACACACACACACACACACACACACACACACACACACACGAACCTTTTCCTAAAAATTGCTCTTTTGGATTCAGGGGGCCTCAAAACAAATATTTCCGGTGAAATCTCGACATCGAATTTTTGGGTGGAATACAATACTTTCTCTACTTAGTATATGTAGCAGAGAAAGTAAGAAGTTGATAATCTAAGTTATGAAATAACGCTTGGTAATGCTAGGGTTTATTCTTACTCAGCTTCTGTCACACTGCATCATGAAGGTTCCTTAAAGTGAAATCCAAATGACTGACCCACAATGATTAGTAGTTTATTATTTACCTTTAAGCTTCACACATTGAGCCCAACGCCATGAACTTTTCCCATCTGTATAATGGAATATTGCATGTAGACCCTCTAAATGCAACGACCTTCTTTTGCGTACATTAATAAGGTTATCTTAAAATACAAAATTGCCTCAGACTGCACTATCCTATTTGAATCAGCTCGATAAGACCAGCAGCCCCTTAATATTTATTTGGTTTAATAACAACTGAAAGAACAACGGAATGTACGCTTCCAAAGATTTGGGTGATAAATCACTTGCACAAGTGAAGATAACTGTAAAAACTAACGGAGCAAAGAATTGTGGTGCTGTCGATAGTAAAGATAGATATTCCCCATTGTACTTGTGCTTCTCCTTATGCCAGATTCTTGATGGAATGTGTAAGAGCCGTGAATGGGAGGGGTTGTAATCTGTCCCAATGCGGGAATGATTTATGTTCTCCTTTCCTTCCCAAAATAGAGAGCCAAAGGGACATTTTGTGTCGAACAAGGTGCCTCCATTTTACCGGAGTGTATGTTTCTTAGAACAGTTAAAATATATTCAGAATTGCATCTTTCCTGTATATCGAAGTGGAATAAAGATCTTTGATGAGCTCAGAAATAATATGTTTAAAAGTTTTGATAAGGCGGATATCAGACATGAGATATGGAATAGGAAAACCCTAAGTCCCACCGATTCTATAATATATGTAATCACTATGTATACCCTTACTTGATGATGTATGTGTTAAGGAATGGTAATATTTGGTGTGTACCTTTTAGTGTTCCGTGACAACATGTGTTATTCTGAATTAAGTATGACAACTGTTTACAAATGGGTGCAGAGGGCGACAAAGTATTTGGGGGTTATGAAGGTGAGGAAATGTGTATACATACATACATAGGCTATGGTTGATGGACATTTTTATGCTTTTTATTTAATTATTTAACACAAAATATAAAATGTTTCTCATGCTTGTTGTGATATACTTACTACTCGACTTCTGGCCACATTTTGTGTTCTCCTAGAATGCCCTTTCTCTCTGTTTCTGTGATGATGGCCTAATCCTGTTGGAGTGCGCATGGCTACGGTTGCTGAGGTCTGTGGATTTACGGGGCTATCATATAGCGCGCCAGCAAAACAATGTTTTTATAAGCGGCTCCAAGACAACGTATATCCCAACGAGTATACCATAACGGTGGCCGGATGAAATACCAAATATAGTCGGCGTACTGGTGCCATAAATAGCACTGAACTTTAGAGCTACAGACGTTTAGCTGTTACGCTAATTGAAGGCGAAGACTAGGATATTTGTTGAGGATGTTTGCAAACGTAAAGCAGATTTGCCCATCTTGTCGCAGAGGCTCAACAATCCAGGACACAGACAGCAAGAACAAATGATTTCTAGTAGTTTTCAACAATATATTTATCAAATGTGTTACCATTAGCTGCTTTCTCCTACTTTTCCCCTCGCTATGTCCTTGCTGAAAGAAATGTTTACCACTTATATCAAGCATGCAGCACTCAATCACATGCCATGAACGGATAACAGATGTGCAACGTATGTTTATATTTGTTCCTGTTCCTTTAACATCTATACATTAACCCTAGTATGCATGTCCCTCAATTTTTCGGAGAATGCATAAATAGGACACTTAGGCCTTCCCATTATTTTGCTATATTTTCAGTACTTTTTTATTTGGGATGGCATGTTTATTGCAAAACATATTGATTAAATAGACTATTATGTGTTATTTATGAATTTTAAAAATGCATTAGGTACCATGCATTTTTGGTAGTTGTTGCATTAGTTGCTACTGGTCCTGGCAGGTTCCTTATTATACTATGAGCTGGATCCATAGCAGTTGGAGGAGAATTTTTTCTCCATGTTGTTCCTATACAGGAAATTTAATTACTGGTAACCTCATTAGAATCCCCATTTATATTTTCTCCTTCAACATCATCTGATGTGGAGCTGTCTGAATCACCATTTACACTCACATGTTGCTGCATGTTACCCTCGCCCCAATCTGAATCCTCAATACTTTTATCTCCAAAACGATTCCTATCGTCGCCAACATCCTCCTTTAGCCATGCAGTCAAAAGGAGTTGAAGCTCTCACATTTCGGTTATTCGATTTAGATCTTGAGGACGAAGCGGTGTCACAAGCAACATACTGCATTTGGAAGTTTGAGCTAATGAAAAAATTTAAATGTGTCAACAATGTACTAATTTCGTTTCAAAATAACTGTTGTTAAGGGACACTGGGAGTGAAATTTTGGTCAAAATTATCAAAAAGTCGAAAATTGTTTTTTTACCTTAAAATGTTCCTGGAACACCTGTGCATTTGGATCAGCTAACATTTTTCATATCCCCCACTCCATGTGGTCATTACGGCCCAGTGCTCTTCCCTTAACGTACACAGGATGCTCCTATAAAAAAGCCTGTTTTTCTCAAAACTACATTTCTGCACATTCCAAAAGAAGGTCGCGCCTGAGTTTTGCTTCAAATTCAATGAACATTTCCAAAAGTATTCATAAATAGCAGCTAAACAAAACTATGCTTCAATATTGATGTTATCATTAACATGAATTCCAAAAACATTTTTTTGTATGAAAAAATCAATAATTTTTAAGATTAAATTTTCTTTGTTATTAAAACAATATGTACAACATAATCAGCAAACGTATTTGAAATATCTCTTCATACAATTGTTACCCATGTTTTAGAGTATCAGTTCTGCCAATATAAATGAATTTTGAAAAGTCAATAGACGCAAGTTCTATTTTGAAAGTGTGCCTATTAAATTCATAAAATAATTTATATATCATAAACGAATTATCCAATTTTAATGAAATTTGGTGTACCTACTATTCTCATATAAATACAAACACAGTAAAACTTTCAGAAAAATCTATCAAGGAATGTGGAACTTTCAAATTTCACTCCCAGTGTCCCTTAATGTCTTAATAGGAGATTCCCAAGGCTTTAGTTGAACATTACACAGAAGCTCAGTAACCACACTTTAAAAACAATACCATGGTCCATGAATTATTAGGTAATAGGGCCCCGGAAGCCCTGCATATGCATTCTAAGGTCTCAGAGTGATGCAAAGAGGATATGCTATATGATGCTATAGGATATGTTTAGTTTTATACAGACTGCAGCTGCAATAGAGCATTTATAAAGTAAACCTATTATAACAGCAGATATGTATCGTAGAGCTGTCGTTAAAAAGGAAGGCCTGTGAAATTTGGGCTTCAGGGAGCGGCAGAACCAACAATCGGGTTTGAACTGTTGCCTTATTGAATCTGGTCAGTGGTTGTTGCCAACATGTGGCAGAATTGTAGAATCGAAGTTGTCAATTCACCAGTTTTTATTCCCTCTGCTTTGTCATGGAGCACTGGAGCCTAAATGAGAACCAGTTCCACTACAGAAACTCAAAGAGCATTCGACATGATGCACCGTCTAAGGATGCTATTCATTGTTGGGTCCAACAATGGGATCTAGAAGACTGCATGACAAACAAATCACTGCCGGGCGACCTCGTTTTGTACGCATAGAACAAAACAATGCGGGAGTGCAGGCATCTATGCATCGAAGTCCACGCCCATCGACAATCCCTTTACCCATATCAGATGGGATCGAAACGCGCAGCGATTCTTCAAAAACTGAGAAGTGTTATTCAGGCTCCAAGTGCTAAATAATCGAATTGTCACAAGAATATTATTAGGAGCTAAATTACACATTTTTCATTTTAAAATTAGATTATTATTATTATTATTATTATTATTATTATTATTATTATTATTATTATTATTATTATTATTATTATTATTATTATTATTATTATTATTATTATTATTATTATTATTATTATTATTATTATTATTATTATTATTATTATTATTATTATTATTATTATTATTATTATTATTATTATTATTATTATTATTATTATTATTATTATTATTATTATTATTATTATTATTATTATTATTATTATTATTATTATTATTATTATTATTATTATTATTATTATTATTATTATTATTATTATTATTATTATTATTATTATTATTATTATTATTATTATTATTATTATTATTAATTATTATTGTTATTGTTATTGTTATTGTTATTGTTATTGTTATTGTTATTGTTATTGTTATTGTTATTGTTATTGTTATTGTTATTGTTATTGTTATTGTTATTGTTATTGTTATTGTTATTGTTATTGTTATTGTTATTGTTATTGTTATTGTTATTGTTATTGTTATTGTTATTGTTATTGTTATTGTTATTGTTATTGTTATTGTTATTGTTATTGTTATTGTTATTGTTATTGTTATTGTTATTGTTATTGTTATTGTTATTGTTATTGTTATTGTTAATGTTAATGTTAATGTTATTGTTATTATTATTATTATTATTATTATTATTATTATTATTATTATTATTATTATTATTATTATTATTATTATTATTATTATTATTATTATTATTATTATTATTATTATTATTATTATTATTATTATTATTATTATTATTATTATTATTATTATTATTATTATTATTATTATTATTATTATTATTATTATTATTATTATTATTATTATTATTATTATTATTATTATTATTATTATTATTATTATTATTATTATTATTATTATTATTATTATTATTATTATTATTATTATTATTATTATTATTATTATTTAATGATGCCAACAAACCTACTGTTGGTGTTTTAAGCACACAAGCCGTGTGTGGCCAGTGTTTGAGAGGTAGAATCGGAACTGAATAATTCAATACCACAGACCCTCCGCTTACCAGGCGGCTGCTCTAACCATTAAGCTACTCTGACAACCTGCCAGAATGACATTAAATTCTCAAACCGATTCATATTTCTACGGGTAAACCACAAAGGCAGTCTCATAGCAGAGACAATTACCCCAATGGCGACTTACTACCCTAAGTACTTTATGTGCCAGGATTAAATAATCTTTAGATGCTAATTACTATTTATTTATGCCAACAAACTTACTGTTAGTGTTTTTAAGCACACAAAGTACTTGCGATAGTAAGTAGCCATTGGGATATAATTGTCTCTGATGTCAGACTGCCTTTGTGATTTACCAGGAGAAATACGAATCGGTTGCTGAATTTAATGTCATTCTAGCAGTTTGTCACAGTAGCTTAATGGTTAGAGCACCCACCTGGTAAGCGGAGGGTCTGTGATTCAAATCCCAGCTGTGGCATTGAATTTTTCAGTTTCGATTCCACCGCTCTGGTTATTATTTCAGCCCAAACACCGTTGTCGTTAAATGTGCATATTCTCTCATTTGTAAACATCCCTAATGCTGAACCATGAATGTACTGGTTATTCTGTGATTAAAATCATCAACATTGTGTATAGCTCCAAGGAAATTCCTTCCCTACCAAATCGTGAGATGTGGCAGCCTACAACGTTCCCATTCTCTTTTGTTCTCGGAGAATCGATCTGGCTTTAATTGCATTACCAATGCTTGTAACTATAACTTAATACAATAGGTACAGTCAGGGCCAATGATATCGGCTACTGATTGCTATAACCTTCCTCTAACATGAAGGCATTACAACAGTAAAGAAACAATCAGTTGGCAAGCTGCAGAAGTGTGCACTAGAACTGAGACATAAACATAAAATCATTTGAAACAAAGGATAATAGAAATTAAAAATCTATGTGTTACACTCACATGACTTTCTCTACTCTTGTACTAACCATTCTTACAAACTCTTATTCCTATATCTTCTTCGTATTAGTTGAGATAAACGTTTGCAGACATTGTTTTATTGCTTGTTTCCTTGTAGGTACAAGGGGAATATGGGAATACCATAGGCTTTGAGCGATAGTCAAATCTGTTAAAGCTTTCAAATTCCATTCTCTTTGAACGGTTAACATATCCAAAATGAGTAATTACGTTCCATTTGACAGAAGTATAAGTTCTCCAAAACTCACACAAATAACAGGGAATATTTCCGAAATGGTTCACTTTCCAAAAAAGTTATTTAGACATAAATTGTTTCCTTTAGCAATATCAACATTTTTGGTATAGTAAGATTTGGTCTATCTCTTACGGCTCACCAGTTATGCAAAAGTCATCCAGTGTAAACAGGACTACATAGGCCATAGCCAAAAAATTCAAAATATATATTTCATTTGCCATAAAATATCTCAAACATATGGCATTTTGATCAAAATCGTTAGAGCCATTTTCAATAAAATCAAAATTTTCGAAACATTTTCCATGTGAGGGGTAGTTTAGGGTGGAGGAATTTTCTTCAAAATCTTCGTGTCGCATCCGTGAAAGACATTAAACTTAAATACCAACTTTGGTTTTTAATCAACTTTCGTTTTTGAGTTATGCTGTCCACAGACGGACACACACACACACACACACACACACACACACACACACACACACACACACACACACACACACACACGCACACACACACACACACCTGGACCTTTTTCTAAAAAGGCTTTTTCTTTGGATTCAGAGGAGCTCAAAACATATATTTTCGGTGAAATCTCAATATCGAATTTCTGGGTGGAATACAATACTTCCTCTACTTTACTAAACTTAGTAGGGAAAGTAAAAATTGAAATTAAAAATAGTAGAGTTTAAAGTAAGTCATTTACATATTTTATGTATAGCCAATTAGACATTAATTATATACATCTCTTTTAATGAGTACCATAACCTTAAAAATAATAATTCAAATTAAGGTGGCCATATTTGCATCACCTACCTTATATTTAGACAGTTGAGCTAAAGACTTGTGTAGTTTACAACAAAATTGTAATAACAAGTACAAAATGTTACGTTTGTGTATTCAAGGGTTGCAAATGTACACATTTCACTTGGTGTTTCCTTAACTTGCCTTCCATTGGACGCCAAGATGAGCCAGTCGGTGTTAAAGCTTCATTATAATTCCAGCCGCTACTCCTAGAACATGCCTTACCTTCATAAGAATATCAAATGCTGCTGCATGTAACCGATGGTGTTTTATTCTTCACTGAACACACTTTATAACTGACGTGGGACGTTAAATTACTTAAGACTAGATATGTAAACTCGGGCTAATTACTTTTTGTTTAGATTGGTTTGAAAGGCGTAGACATATTTTGTAGCACAGCTGCTGTATTTTATCATTTCAACTACACACGAGAAAACTATTTACTTTTTTCCATGCTAAACTTCGAAGCCCACGGGTAGTTAAACTTAATATTTTTCTGATGATGCCCGAGCAGTTTGAGTCATTAATCTTCCATACCTAAATGTTTACTGTAATGTTTAGGATTATAAGAAAAGTGGCGTCTTGTGTAATCTTCTAGTATATTTTTTTCTAGAAACCTCTGGAAAATACTGAACAAGATTAAAGCAATTTAAGTTGACTTCAACGACCACGTTGGTCATTACGGAGGGCCGAAATTATGTGGTGCCAAGCTTAATAAATATAAATTAATATCCCGAAACGTCCGAAAGCACTTAAACGTGAAGAAAACCAGTAGCACAGCATCGTTGTCAAACTAACTTCAAGTTATTAAAATTCATTAATTGAATCTGTAATATGAAGCGATATTTTAGAAGGTAACAATGTCTACCGCTTCGTTTCCAGACTTCCGCATTTTACGAGCTGCGTGTAATTCATGTCTTAGCGGAAATTCCTCGTCTATGTGCAATGGGTGGTCCATTCTTCATGTTGGTGTACGAATTTATTGGAAATGTACTTGAGGTAGAAACCATTCCAGTATTACGGGTTATACTGAGTTTCACAACAAAGTAAACAACAGCAGCTTACCACTGCAATGCGCAAATCTGTTTGGCGAATCTGTGCTGCAGAAGCTTTACAGCTTTAAGCATTAAATGCTTTGACTTAAATTTCTTATTTTGTAAAATATTGGCTTGGCAGTTTTTACTTTCTCTACAACGTATAAGTAGAGGAAGCATTGTGTTTGACCCAAAAATTTAATGTTGAGATTTCACCGGAAATATATGTTTTGAGGCCCCTGAATCCAGAAAAAATATTTTTAGAAAAATGCTCGTGTGTGTTTCGGTGTGTGTGTGTATGCGTGTGTGTGTGTGTGTGTGTGTATGTGTGTGTGTGCGTTAACTAAAAGGCGAAAAGTCGGAAAAAAGCCAAAGTTGTTAAGTTTAACATCTTTCAAGAACGCGACACAAACATTTTGAAGAAAATTCCTCTACCCTTTACATGGAAAATGTTTCGAAAATTTTGATTTTCTCAAAAATGGCTCTAAATACCAAATTAAATGTATATTTTTAATTTCCTGGCTATTATCTATGTAGTCCTACTTACATTTGATTACTTTTCCACATCTGGTAAACAGTAAGAGGCAGACCAAATCTTACTATACAAATAATGTAGATCTCGTTAAAACACATAAGCTATGTCCAGATGCATTTTTTTGCACATTTTAATCAAAATCGTAGAGTCATTTTCTAGAAAATTACAATTTTCGAAAAATGTTCCATGTAAAGAGTAGTTTAATGTGGGGAAAGTTGCTTCAAAATCTTCGTGTCGCATCCTTAAAATGTGTTAAACTTAAATACCAACTTTGGTTTTTGCCGGACTTTTCGTTTTTGAGTTATGCTGCCCACAGACAATGACATACAGACACACACACACGCGCGCGCACCCTTTTGTAAAATGCTTTTTTGGATTCAGAGGACCTCAAAACATATATTTCCGGTGAAATCTCGACATTGCATTTTTGGGTGGAGTACAATTCTTCCTCTACTTACTATAGGTAGTAGAGAAAGTAAAACTATTTCTGATTGTCTATGAAAGATGCAGAGCGAAAGTTTATGTGTAACTTGGGAAGGTTTTAATCTTCTCAAAACCTCAAGAATTCTCTTTAGAACATCTCAATCTTCAGTTTACTTACTCTTAGAGTGAAGAAGGGATTCACAATCAGAGTGTAGCGCTTGCGTTATGTCTCTGTTTTATTATGTACGGAGACGTTTTGCAGCTGTATTTCAGATACAAGAGAAACGCTGCCACAATACCAGTTGAAAATTACTTCCCCGCTTTTGACACGCACCAACGAAGAATAACGTTCTATCATGTTTCCTGCGCAGTGACGGTACAAAGCCTATTGAAACCCATCTACAGTGTAGTGATACAAATTAATCATTGTAGCATGAAATAGCCGCAGTTCTGAACATTAGTCGTGGTTCAGGACATCATATTATTCGTCACGTGTCTGTCACAGCAGCTCACTCCAAAACATCCACATTCAGGAGGCGATGGGAGAAGAGAAATTTCGCTCCAATGAAGAAGCGAAACCGGTTGTGCACGAGCGGCTGTGCACAGAATCACACGATTTTTTCCGAGAGTACTTCGTGCACTTCCATCGTATTGGAGAATGAGATTTGAAAGTTGTGGATAATATGTCGACAAACGATAAGCTTGTGTTCCACTTTTCTGACTAAATCAAATTAAAAAATCTGTTGTCTCTGTACTCACATGACTCTCTCTACTCCTGTACAAACCATTCTTACAAACTCGTATTCCTATTTCTTCGTGTTAGTTAAGATAAACATTTGCAGAAATTATCTTATTGCTCATTTCCTTGTAGGTACAAGGGGAATATGGGAATACAGTAGGCTTTGAGCGATAGTCAAATCTTTTAAAGCTTTCAAATTCCGTTCTCTTTGCACGGCTGACATAAAAAAATTAATAACGATGTTCTAATAGATGAAAATTTAAGTTTTCCAAAACTCACACAAATAACAAGGAATATTTTCGAAATGGTTAACTTTACAAGCAACTTTATTCGGACATAGATTGCGTGTTTTAGAAAGATCTACATTTTTTGTATAGTAAGATTTGGTCTATCTCTTACGATTTACCAGTTATGCAAAAGTCATCCATGGTAAACAGGACTACATGGGCTATAGCCAGAAAATTCTAAATATGCATTTCATTTGTCATAAAAATACCTTAAACATAATGCATTTTAATCAAAATCGTGAGCCATTTTCGAGAAAATCAGTTTTCTAACAATCTTTCGTGTAAAGACTAGTTTATGGTTGATGAGTTTTCTTCAAAATCTTCGTGTTGAATGCTTGAAAGACATACTTAAATACCAATTTTGGTTTTTAACAGACTTTCCTTTTTGAGTTATGCTGTCCATAGGCTGACAGACACACAGACTGACGCAAGGACACACACACACACACACACACACACACACACACACACACACACACACACACACACGCACACACACACACACACACATACACACGCATGGACCTTGTTCTAAAAATGCTTTTTTGGATTCAAGGTGCTTCAAAACATATTTGCGGTGAAATTTTGACATTGAATTTTTGGGTGGCATACAATACTTTCTCAACTTGCTAAACGTAGGAGAGAAAGTAAAAACAGCCCGAAGGAAAGCTGGAACATTTTTATTGGCAAATGTACATGTATATATTACTTATAGGATCATCTACTTGCAATTATTTCACTATTTGTATTCATATCTAGGACGCATTTGTTTTATGACGTGGCGCGTGCTTCATGAACAGTTAAATCATCCTAACTTTCTTGTGTACACTGCAAGAAAGCAAAGATGCGCCATTGAAATGTAGAAGTTCCCTCTGTATGCTCAGATACATGATACCGCTCACTACGCTAATGGAATATGTCCTGTTTCAAGCGCCATTCTAATGGATTCCAAAGTATTTCGCTTGCACTCATTAGGAATTAATTATGCTCTTTGAACTTTATTTTTGCCACCGTTGGAAATGGAATAAAACCACAATGAATAGGATCGCCACTCCACTATACCTTCATTTGTTTATCTACACACTAATGCCCTCCATGATCCATTGGTAAATGTGAGTGCTTTTACGTGATAGACCGGAGATCAGTTCTCCTCGGCGGAAATTATATTACATGTACCTTAAACGTGTGAACGCATTGGTAATATATCTGTAAATTGGTTGATTGTGATATGTTCTTCTTTTACTTTACATTTATTGCCATGATCAGGCGTTTTAGTATCCAGGGATCTGCAACCCGTGATGCCAGCTCTGTTTGGACATTCCTAACGCTATTTTCTCATGTTAAAAGTACGTGAAAAGTACTATTATACGTAACTAAAGCACAAGGGTGCATCAGAGTTATCAAAGAGAACGCTGAGAAGTAATACCAGTCCTATAAGAATAAATAAATAATGATGAACAAAAAAAGGAAATGAGTCCAATGTGATGCACCGAATTAAGAATATTATGGCAAAGTGACAAATCGATCAGTCCCACTTCTGACACCAGTGTAACAAAAATGACAAAATCAGCCCACTTGTTTTTCTACCACTTTATTGTGTTCTAAAATTGTATCACTAATACACAGTTCACCTCTCGTCGTTAACACAGTCTACAGTCTTTCATATTTTCACAACTCACAACTTTTACTTCTTGTAACCTGGTTCAGTCTTTTCAGTGCCTTTCTTCATTTTCTTTGTCTCTCATACACTAACTATGAAGTGGCGATCACTCGACGCTCGTTGAATCTTCTTTACGACGCACGTGAGGTACCACACACACACAGCTGTCTCGACTCACTGACACGCTCTTATATAGCTGGATGACGTCACACGGACTCTTCACGAACTCCTTTAAACACGCCATCCAATGATGCAGCCAGATCTTTCTCGAAGGCTCCGGAGAAACCCTTTGTTTTGCCGCTTCATTGTTGCTAGTGATGTACACACAAACAGTTGCGCGAAGCAGCCCCTCCTTGCTCGTTGGCCCGGCATGTAGTGTGAAGCAGCTTGGTCCAGTCCATCTTTTGTTGTGCGTCGAGACCGGCGTCAAAATTTACCACATAAAGTTCATTCTTACTTTTGTTGTTAGTTAATTTTTGTTTACTTTATTTGAGGAACAGAAACTTGTTATTTCAGATAAACTGTTATGTTTAATATCAGGTAAAGTGTATTGGCAGCTAACATGAGTTGGGCAGGAATAATTCCGCTTTTATAAACTAAATATACATTAGGTTCCAGCATTTTAAATAATCATTAACTCAATGTTTTTCAATGAAAATTAAATACAAAAGTTCACATTCACAAAGGTTTGAGCCAGGTGTCTCACAATGCAGCAGAGAAAACCAGGAAAAAGAAAAAGAAATAAAAACTCCAAGATCAAAAACGCTCATTTGTCTAGCAGCGAAAAACAACAAATGTAATAAAATGCAGTATGACAATGAATGCTAACCCATAACTTGTGCTCGATTGTCAAGCTTGTGGTCGCTTTGGTCAGGTATGAACATCGATTTTGTGGTCAGGTTTTAAATTGCGGTTTAATTTTACGTTCACCGAGGGTGAAAAAGTGAATTAAAGGTAAATAATGAAACCAAGCGACATGGGTAGTCATCATTTCATTGTATATCTCTTTGCAGCGTAACCAATTCATGTTTCTAAGGGTGGGTCAGCTGAGTAAATTACTTCCGAATTAAAATTTATTGAAGACATCCTCACCACAGAAATATATTACTCGGGAGTAATTTACTCCGGAAGTAACGTCAGAAAACTCAACTATTATGGAAGCAGAGTTCATTACACGTGGAGTATTTTGTCCGTCGTGGTGTTTAAAGCCATGTGCAATTTGGAGAAATGGGGAAAACCATCAGCTAAATAGATAAATGCTTGAAATTAGTGATAAAAGATCTATGGGAACAATATAAAGTGCACACTTCATGGTATAAATATGCTGGATAAAAAGGGAAAGGTATGCAAAGTCATAACGAACAAATAAAATACTTCGACGAAGAAGGCTTTACAATTCCTTGCACAAAGTTAACATCAAAGGCTAAAATGCAGAAAGCAACGGAAACCGGATAATAATTTTAAACTGACGGTAATTCACTTATACACCGACGATGTGTTGAAAACTATATTTGTAGCAGTGCCTCAATTGTTCCTAGGAATAGATTCAGTTTGTGAGGATGATGCAACGGCTGTACAGGTTTTGTTCTAAAATAACGCGAACCGCATATATAACGACACTATTGCTGTTATAGGACCCAAGTTTAGGGCATATGGCATCAAGAGTATAATTGCTGGAATTTCGAAACATAAGCGAAACATTAATTCTTATTTGGAAAACAAATGAATAGGTTAGAATCAAAGGGTTATAAGTTCACTTTTGTTACTCTTAAAATATTAAATTTACGGTTAGCTTAACAGAGCACACAAAAATGCCTTATGAAACGTATATTCTATTTATCCTTTCCAAAGGTAAGAAAGTGTACTACACAGAGTGGTTAAAGTACTTTTACGAAGCTTGTAGGCAAGTCCCGTACACTGAAACAACAACAAAAGCTCATGTAAACGCGTGTCCCAAAAATCCTTTATTTTCGAACTATTGAAGTTCAGCATATAAATGAAAGAATTTTTAAATGACAGAATCTATTTTTTCACATTGTCAGCTTATTACGAAGCGTTCAACACACAAACATATATCCAAATGTTCTTCTCTTGCATTTAGACACACTGCATTCTGTCAAACACTTCCTGACGGTGTAGCATATTAACAATTGAGGCATTGTTGTTGTTGTAGTGTTTAACGCCCGCTTTTACTACTACGGCACCGCAGGCGGTGACACTGCGGGGGAAATCGGAGCACCCGGAGAAAACCCGCCCTGGCGCCGCTTCGTCCACCACGAATACCACATGCGGGTCCCTGGGATCGAACCCGAGCCGCCTAGGTGGTAGGCGAGCGCGCTAACCGCTCGGCCACGGCGCCGCCTAATTGAGGCATTAAAGATAGACTGACAGGTACACAAACAAATGACAAATGTAAACCAGTATCTATGGCAACACATCACCATCTATGTGAGATACAATGAATCATAGTCTTCTATAAATGAGTACATAGAGACATGAGTTGTTGGTTTGGACCTGGAAAGCCATTGAACGTAAATTTTTATCAATAAATTTATAGATTAACAACAAAGCGAAAACAAAACGTTTTGGGACATATGTTTATCTGAACTTTTTTCTTGTTTCAGTGTAAGGAACCCATTCTAAAGCTTTGTAAAAGCATTTTGAATCACTCTGTATAGTGG
Source organism: Tenodera sinensis (assembly GCA_030765045.1). Classification (NCBI taxonomy): domain Eukaryota; kingdom Metazoa; phylum Arthropoda; class Insecta; order Mantodea; family Mantidae; genus Tenodera; species Tenodera sinensis. Next base: position 13,974,198 of record CM060962.1, on the reverse strand, counting down.
AAATGTTACCAAAAAAATTAACTACCTATTACACATTGGTTTCTGTAGATTCACGTTTCCCTAGCGACTATGGAATTGCTTTGATAATGGTTCGTCACACCACCATAAGTAACTTATGAACATGTCAAGTCATACACAACTCGGCATTGTGGGGTGTACTAGTCCAGTCAGGTTGTGACAGGAAATCCTAACTTGGTAACACCTCTATTGTAACATATTCTACTAAAATGTCTTATCTGATACTTTACTGCACATTACAGCTTTACTACTCAAAATTAGACCGACAAACTTTTAAACCGAGAGTACGGCAGAATAGGGCACGCCGATGCACTCTTTGTGTTAATCGCAATGGGCGTGCGCTCCAACATTTACTTTGAATAGTAAAGCTGTGATTAACTGTAAACAATGAGATGTTTGTGCTTTGTTTATGTGTTCTGTGTTTGTTTCTTGGATTAAGATTGTGTGTATTACTAAGACAAATGCAATATTAATTTGCATAGTTGATTTTGACGTAAATACTTAAACTGGGTCAGAGGCAGTAATCTATAACACTGACTCGGCCAGCGAAGAAACAAAAAAAACAAAAAAAAACAAAAAAACAAAAAACAAACAAACAAACAAAAAAAAACCTTCCTTTACACAAAGTGTTTAAAATAATGTTATCTATCGGCCTACTGATGCCAAGGTCGCGGGTTCAAATCCGGTGCAGACCTATCTTTTTTAAATGTGCTTAAAAACGACAGCTCCATGTCAGTAGATTTACTGGCATGTACAAGAACTCCTGCGGGACAAAATTCCGGCACACCGGCGACGCTGACGTGATCCTGGCAATTTACAGCGTCGTTAAACAACAAAATATTTTTATATTAACCATTTTAAGGAACAGCCACTGAATGTGTGATTTTAAAGCTCAAAAAATCGATGGTATCTTTGATTTGATATAGAGTGGACGTCTCATAAAAAACGGCACGGACTGAAATATTTGAAAGTGAATATTCTTGGAAACAAGAGGTGTCAATAAACACGAGCTAATTGCAAATGTGTGAGTGCTAGCAACCATTGTCTATATGCTTGTACTACGACTGATAGTTGGTTTCCATTTTGTGTAGAAAACAATATTGCTTAAGATGGCGTCGGAATAAAAACATATAAGCTGTACCTGATAGATACTGATAGACTCCTAAAAGATGTAGCAGAATGTCACTGAGTGTATAAGTATGCTTCCACAACTATCTTGCAAACTTAGATATCGGTTTTCTATTACATTATTGCATTCTCTTTCGCGTGCTTTCAGTCATTTCATTGACGTCATAAAATTAGTGCTCATGGTATATATGCTTTTTCCTATAAAGTTGAGGCATTAACATGGTTCTTTTCTTTTCTTTCAGGTGAGCTTCTGGCTTCAGATATTTATTAAGGCAACTGCATGCTTATGGAACTGGTGAGTGACTCTGTTTCAGTCCTTCACTGGCGTGCAGGAAACTGTTTGTTCTTTAGTTAATCTCATTACGAAAGCTTCCGCAGAAATTTAAAATACTGGACGCCAGAGAAGGGGCACATTCCATAGCATGTGAAAGTGCGGACTTGTACATGAAGTCCAAACTCGTTACTTGCATGCCATCCTTAGTAAAACAGGAATCTGTATCTTATTCAGAATGGTAAAGCGTGAAGGGTGCTCGTCTGTTCATGTGATCGCAAAAGGAAATCAAAATGTACATATTGCGTGTCATAATAATTCCATTAAATATATACAAAATTCCAAAAGATATTAATTATTATATATAAATTTATCACGAGTCACACCGTCGAATGATATTTATCTGGACTAAAAAGTCTGATGTGTTACACTCACATGACTTTCTCTACTCTTGTACTAACCATTCTTACAAACTCCTATTCCTATATCTTCTTCGTGTTAGCTGAGACAAACATTTGCAGAAATTATCTTATTGCTGATTTCCTTATAGGTACAAGGGGAATATGGGAATACAGTAGGCTTTGTGCGTTAGCCAAATCTTTTAAAACTTTGAAATTCCGGTCTCTTTGCACGGCTATTATATAAAAAATGAATAACATTTGACGAAAGTTTAAGTTTTCCCAAAACTCACAAAAATAGCAAGGAATGGATAAATCTACAAAAAAAAATTATTTGGACATAAATTGTGTGTTTTAGCAAGATCTACATTTTTATAGAAAGATTTTGTCTATCTCTTACGGTTTACCAGTTAGGCAAGTCATCGGGATTAAACAGGACTACATAGGCTACAGCCAGAAAATTCAAAATGTACATTTCATTTGCCGATACCCGGTGACAAGGTATTGATGATTGAAATATGATTTGAAGCTTTCCTGGCGGCGAACATATTCTAGATGCTCTCGGGCTTCGAGCCAGGTGAAGTGATGAAGAGACATCGACGTTTCGCGAGTGTACATCTCTCCCATCTTCAGGATGAAGATATACTGGTCACTTCACTCTTGCTTTTCATTCTTCATCCTGAAGATGGGAGAGATGTACACTCCCGAAACGTCGATGTCTCTTCATCACTACACCTGGCTCGAAGCCCGAGAGCATCTAGAATATATTGATGATTGGTTAACACACACACACACACACACACACACACACACACACACACACACACACACACACACAGACACACAGACACACACACAGACACACACAGACACACACAGACACACAGATACACACAGACACACACAGACACACACAGACATACACAGACACACACAGACACACACACAGATACACACACAGACACACGCAGACACACACACAGACACGCACACAGACATACACACAGACACACACGCACAGATACACACACAGACACACACACAGATACACACACAGACACACACAGATGCACACAGACACACACACACAGACGCACACACACAGGCACACAGACACACACACAGACACACAGACAGACACACACACAGACACACAGACACACACACAGACACACAAAGACACACAGACACACACAGACACACACAGACACCACAGACACACACAGACACACAGATACACACAGACACACAAACAGACACACACAGACACACACAGACACACACAGACATACACAGACACACACAGACACACACACAGATACACACACAGATACACACACAGACACATGCAGACACACACACAGACACGCACACAGACATACACACAGACACACACACAGACACACACGCACAGATACACACACAGACACACACAGACACACACACAGATACACACACAGATACACACACAGATACACACAGATGCACACAGACACACACACAGACACACACACAGACACACACAGGCACACACACAGACGCACACACACAGGCACACAGGCACACACACAGACACACACAGACACACACACAGACAGACACACACACATACACACATACACAAACGTACAAAGTCAAATTTGTTATAGGATGCCTAAATGCAAAGAATCTATTTAGACAAAATAAGTGATGCTTACACTACATAATTATAATCTATTAATTACATATTTCGTGCGACTTTTTCACCTATAGGATCTCCTTGGGTGCTCAGTATGGGGTAAGATCCTACACTTATTGCCTGTGTTAATCGTAAATTCAGTAGTTGACGTAAAAGCAGTAGGTACGTTGGAAGAGTTGGAAACAAGACACCCTGTTTAATTGTGTAAATTAGTTTTTGCAGCAGCAGTTTTCAGATCGTTAGGTAATTATCAGTGACTGTGGTAGCAAGGGAGCGGTAAACACCATAAAACGTAATGGGGACCGTGTGCCGCCAACACACAGCTGTACCACAAGTGTAATTTCTATTTTTGTTTTACTAAACGAAAAAACACACACACAGTTGCATTTTAAACATCCACATTTTTACTCCGTATGTGCGTTTAGATCACACTTGGGTTGCATTTGTGTGATTCATTAATAAAATAAATCATTGAAAATCCTCTCCGACTGCCTTAATAAAATACTAGCCAAATACATTTAAGGTAGACAATACCTAAAACAGAATAACGTATTATTCATACAAAAGAAAACACTAATGAATAAAACTTTTTCTTTTGCAATAGCCGGCAGTTCTAAGACCTTTAACAATATCATTTTTTTAAATAACTCAGTTTAATTAATGATCCGAATTCACAGTGCTCTTCCACTTAAGCATTCGAATCGGATTTCCTTGTTTTGATGCAGAAAAACGGGCATCAGGCATGGACAGCATGTTCTGTGCTAGCTAGGGGGCGTGACGTCACGTTACAGCCGGTTTATCAATGCAGCAATTGTGTAACTAGTGTGCGATATTGCCCTTTAAATTATAAGAATGACACTTGTCAAAGTGTTACTACTTCATCTATACTTCGCCCATCATCCCCATTGGGAACAACAGTATATGTTTATAGACATACGTGGTACAGAGAAATGTGAAAGGTGTGGCAAGGTTGTTCAGACAACTAAAAAATCTGATGTGTTGCACTCACAGGACTTTCTCTACTCTTGTACTAACCATTCTTACACACTCTTATTCCTATATCTTCTTCGTGTAGTTGAAATAAACATTTGCAGAAATTATCTTATTGCTTATTTCCTTGTAGGTACAAGGGGAATATGGGAATACAGTAGACTTTGAGCGGTAGTAAAGTATTTTAAAGCTTTCAAATTCCATTGTCTTTGCACGGCTAACATACAAAATATGAATAACGACGTTCCATTTGACGAAAGCTTAAATTTTCCAAACTCACACGAATAACAAGGAATACCTCCGAAATGGTTCACTCTAAAAAAAATATTTGGACATAAATTGTGTGTTTTAGCAAGATCTACATTTTTTGTACATTAAGATTTGGTCTATCTCTTACGGTTTACCAGTTATGCAAAAGTCTTCCAGGGTAAACAGGACTACATGAACTATAGTCAAAAAATTCAAAATATACCTACATTTCGTTTGTCATAAAATTATCTCAAAAATCAACATTTTCGAAAAATTTTCTTTGTAAAGATTAGTTTAGGGTGTAGTAATTTTCTTCAAAGTCTTCGTGTTGCATTCTTAGAAGATGTTACACTTCAATACCAACTTTGGTTTTTAACCGACTTTTGGTTTTTGAGTTATGGTGCTCACAGGCTGACAGATTGACAGGCACACAGGAACCTTTTTCTAAAAGTGCTTTTTTGGATTCAGGGGGCCTAAAAACATATTTTCGGTGAAATCGAATTTTTGAGTAGAATACAATACTTCCTCTACTTCGTATATGTAGTAGAGAAAGTAAAAATGTAGTTTACAAGGACATGCACTATACGATGGTTATAAAGAAGCGGAACGTGATTTGATGGGAGAGAACCTCAAACACACCACAGCTACTGAAAATAAGCTTCAATTGGAACATGTTGGCCTGAAATATGATCGGGAAATGAACAAGTTCTTTCTTCTTTCTAAGTGTTCAGCAAAACTTTCCTCTACCACATTGCTGCATTTATATCCACGAAATGCGCCCTTTCCAAGCATTTCGCAACCCCTTGCTATTCATTCATCCCTTAATCTGTAATGCTCGTTACACATAATAACGAATAGGCAAAATAGAAGAGCACAGCTAACTAAGTTTGTTTGACAAAGGGACATGTTTTCACATTGGACTATATACTGCGGATTGTGTAGATATGGATACCTAAGGGCAGGTAACTCTATTAACATTACGAAGCGGAGGTTTAGCTGTCCGAATTCCCATTTTGTGTGCCGAGACTTTTTAATTCAACGGTAGAACTTGTTTCTCATGCATGCAGTAAAGGCCTCCAGATATGGACTAGGACAACGATTTACATTGAAAGCGATATGGGTGCTCTTAAGGGGGAAAAGTGTCCAAAAGTGCGAAACCATACATCATGCTAACGGACAGCACCTGCAGTGCCGTTCAAATCTGATGTATGGAAGTGGAGTTTACTGCAGACTCTACGTCTGTATAATGTGTCTATATGTCGGGCACAAAATGCACATCACATCGCACATGGAGAAGGTAAAGCAAGGACACTCCGAACTCAGTCAATATATAAACATCCTACATGAATGTGAGTGGTGAAATAATTAGTAAGATCTGTGCAATCAATGCGCATATGTCTCAACCTGAGATTTAAAGCGGACACGTGCAGCTCTATTGCGGCTAACACCCCCAGGAGGAAGGGAACCACAGGGTCGTAGGCAGAGGGCCACAAAGACGCGTGAAAGTCTCTAAAAAGTGCTGAGATCTCTATTCGGCGCCAGACCCCACCGAGCTGCAAGTCCGGTATCGTACAGGCATTCCCATCCACAGAGGATAGCGTCCACCAAACGCCTTCTAGTGCCGAGAACAGCAGTTACTGTGCGCAAGCTTCTGCAGCTTCTCTCCGGCACCGCCATACACAACGTGCCTGAAAGCACACCTTAAAGATGATAAGGAAATAGCTATATGTTTAGCAGGTAAAAAGATGAAGGTCGCGCAAGGTAACGCGGTGCCTGAAGGATATCGTAACTCCATCTGCAACAATACTACTTTGGATCTTACATATTTTGGGTTTCTGCGTTTCTAAGGTGACACTTTATTGCAAGCTAATGTACCTGATCAGCTCACCATTATATACGACATCGATGTATTTCAACTCCAAAGTACTTTTATGAACTCACCCGGTATAAATCACCGGTTTAAACATACATATTCATAGTGAAGACTCGCTCCATTGCACTTTGTGACATAAGGCTGAAAACAGGCATATGTTGTAATTACCACACATGAATATTAAACACACCTCAAGAATGTTATAAAAATAGAGAAGTAAAAAACTCGTATGCATCGTCCCTCAAGAAACAAATTTCGGAGAAGATTAAAGTGCCCCTGTTTAGCACTGAGACTATAAAAGCCTGGCAGGTCACAAATACCTTCAATTATGTCTTTTCTTCATTATTTCCGTTTATTTATTCTTGGTACTCCTAAGTAATGAATTTCTTGGCTCTTTTCTTAGAAAAATACTGGTCATAAATATAAATCATTTTAGGTTGGCGAGCAAAGCATTTTCCTGCCTTTAATATCCAGAAGTTAAAATGTAATCTATACTAACATAAATATTATACGTCGTTTATGCAGGGTAGCCGGACCTATTTCGATAATTCTTTGACAATTGGAAAGATCAATTTATACTGATGGACATGGGCCTATAAAACGCTTATAATTTCACTTCATAAAGTATTAAAAGATTAAAAGTCATTTACATAGTTATAGTTGGAGTTACCTCCTTCCACTATACGCGGACTTCGTCATTCTTTAAAACTCAAATGTGCATTACCTTGCAGTGGCGGGTTGGTTACATGTACGTTGTGTTTGATTTAGGAAAGAACTTTCAAATCTTATGCAATAAACTTCTGTTCATTAGTGACTTGTTTCGTACTGCTTACATTGAACAAGTGTATCAATATTTGGCATAGCCTTAGAAGATCCACCAAGTGATCGTCGCGTAACATATTGCGATACAGACTTTTAGTACAGTTCAATTTGGAGAAACTCTGTTCGCAAATATATGCAGAGCTATACTCACTCTTATACACACTATTCTTGCAAATGCTTATTTCTCTATCTACTTCATCTTAATCGACATAAGCATTTTCAGAAAGTATACTTTAAGCGATAGTCAAATGTTTTAAGAGCTGATTGCGATGTGTTGCATTTTAAATTCCGTTCTCTTTGTATGACCAAGAGATAAAAGAGACTAATAAGATATTTCTATTCCAGAAAAGTATAAGTATTGGCAAATTCAAAGTAATAAAGAATACTTTGGAAATGATTCATTCAAAACAAAAAAGAGGTACGTGACATAAATTGTGTTTTAACGAGATCCATATTTTTTTATCTAGTAAGCTTTTGTCTGTCAAACCTTCTCGTGTATGAAAGTTTTGAGTTATTTCCTTTCTGTTTATATTTTAATCACTTTGGTTCCCAGGGTATTTTTGCGAACATTAGAAATTACAGAACCGATATCCTAACCAAGGAACGCGCCTAGCAGAGAGGTTAGATAATTCGTCTCTCACTAAAGCGGCCCGGGTTCGAGCCCAGGTGACCACATGTGAGATTTGTGGTGCACGAAGCGCCGCAGGGGCGGGTTTCCTCCGGGGTTTCCGGTTTCCCCCGCCATCTCATTCCACCGGTGCTCCATCCTCATTCCATGTATGATTAGTGTCACCGCCTGCGGTGCCGCATGTTGTAAAAACACTACTGAGGAAATCATTTTTCTCGACTCTCTAAATGTGCGAGTCTTCCAAACAGTTGGGATTACGGAATTATACTTCGCTGTATATTTAAATGATTCCTGTATTTAGTGAAAATTTTTGTTTTTATGTTATTAATTAATCATGGGCCAAAAAGAAGGTACAGCGGTTAAAAGTTTCAAATACTATAATTATGTATAAATTAGCCGAGCATTCCGACTGAGGCTTCTTCCACCGCCAAAGGGTACGCAACAGAGGAATGTGGGGGAGAGATGCTACGTCCATGCCGAGGTATTTTTATACGTTATTTGGAATCCTCAGGACTACAGCATTATAAATATAAGAGACCAAGGGGAAGATTGACACAAAAACCTCTAGATCGCGGTACAATAATTTCATAAAGAACTATAGTGCTGCAGAAATAAGCAAGCTATTTGAAATAAACAAACGCTTGTAGTCTGACCGAAGCACTCTGAGGAAAAAAACATAATAGATCCAGCATATTTTAATGTTATTGCTGTTTAAAATTTGTTCGAAATTATGATTAATATTTCCCTTGTTACATACTACACTTATAAGTTTTATCAGGACAGGAAAAGCCCCATTGACTAAGAATTGAATCGTTTTTAAATTGTGAACTCGTGAACTGACTGACCAGTCGGCCAGTAACGAATATAGTGGGTAAGTTACGAGTTGGATAACATAACCGCGTAAGAAATGAGTGCTCAGAGTTGCAGAAAACCGCTAGGGGAAAACTGTTAACAAGTGGTGAAAAATGAATCGTGCTATGTACCTGTGAATGATTTAGTAAACTTAACCTCAGAATGTACGGTTTATCAGAAACAAGCGCGATAAGGAGTTCAAGGAAACTGGCTCCCTGTGTTCAAGCTCCCAAAGAAGCCTAAAACAGCGTAAGAAAAGGCAGACGATTTTGTGAAGTGTGCAATTCGCTCTAAAATGTGTTATTTTTTTTTTTTTTTTGAAAATGAACCACCAATCTGATTTGTAAGTACATACGCATGTGTTTAACTTTCTAAATGTTAAACTGTTGGGTTTAGTAGACACCAAAATTAAAGCTGCTCTTTTAAATGGAAGCTATTTCAGCTGATATTGTAACCGACGTCGCGTAACACATAAACGACAAATATCGCTACCGACAGCGCGCGAAGCCACGTGCTGTGCGGACTAATACATTAGCGGTGTTGATGCTAAGTGGTTTCCTTACGCCAGAAGGTAAATAGAGTTAATTAGTCATTTGGGTTTACAAACGCTAGCCGTGCAACGTCGGCTAAGTCAGCTAGTATAGTATCGGTAGCATAGCGATAAGTTGAGCTCGAATCTGGATGCAATTGTGGTTTAAGCTACAGTGGAGTTTTAGAGTACGTAGCTCAAGCGATAAGTTGAGCTCGAATCTGCATGCAATTGTGGTTGAAGCTACAGTGGAGTTTTAGAGTACGTAGCTCAAGCGATAAGTTGAGCTCGAATCTGCATGCAATTGTGGTTGAAGCTACAGTGGAGTTCTACAGTACGTAGCTCAAGCGATAAGTTGAGCTCGAATCTGCATTCAATTGTGGTTGAAGCTACAGTGGAGTTTTAGAGTACGTAGCTCAAGCGATAAGTTGAGCTCGAATCTGCATGCAATTGTGGTTGAAGCTACAGTGGAGTTCTACAGTACGTAGCTCAAGCGATAAGTTGAGCTCGAATCTGCATTCAATTGTGGTTGAAGCTACAGTGGAGTTTTACAGTACGTAGCTCAAGCGATAAGTTGAGCTCGAATCTGCATTCAATTGTGGTTGAAGCTACAGTGGAGTTCTACAGTACGTAGCTCAAGCGATAAGTTGAGCTCGAAGCTGCATTCAATTGTGGTTTAAGCCCCAGTGGAGTTTTACAGTACGTAGCTCAAGCGATAAGTTGAGCTCGAATCTGCATTCAATTGTGGTTTAAGCCCCACTGGAGTTTTACAGTACGTAGCTCAAGCGATAAGTTGAGCTCGAATCTGCATTCAATTGTGGTTTAAGCCCCAGTGGAGTTTTACAGTACGTAGCTCAAGCGATAAGTTGAGCTCGAATCTGCATTCAATTGTGGTTTAAGCCCCAGTGGAGTTCTACAGTACGTAGCTCAAGCGATAAGTTGAGCTCGAATCTGCATTCAATTGTGGTTGAAGCTACAGTGGAGTTCTACAGTACGTAGCTCAAGCGATAAGTTGAGCTCAAATCTGCATTCAATTGTGGTTGAAGCTACAGTGGAGTTCTACAGTACGTAGCTCAAGCGATAAGTTGAGCTCGAATCTGCATTCAATTGTGGTTGAAGCTACAGTGGAGTTCTACAGTACGTAGCTCAAGCGATAAGTTGAGCTCGAATCTGCATTCAATTGTGGTTTAAGCCCCAGTGGAGTTCTACAGTACGTAGCTCAAGCGATAAGTTGGGCTCGAAGCTACATTCAATTGTGGTTGAAGCTACAGTGGAGTTTTACAGTACGTAGCTCAAGCGATAAGTTAGGCTTATAGTTATGTGACTTTGCTTAAACTGCACTGATCTGTGGTTTAAGATTCTGTGGAGTGTTGCAGTACGAAGAGTGTGATATTTATATTGTTTCAAATCGTTTCCCACATCTCTTCCCTCCATTCTCTGACTTCCTCACATTATATACCATCTGTTTGCTCTCAAAGACTATTCTAAGTTTCCCCATGACTTAGTTACCTGACAAGATCTTCCGGTTTAATGATTTGGAAGGTATCTCTAACAGTCAGTAATGAATTTGCCAGTATTTTTATCCAAATAGCTGCCATTCTTCGACGCTCTTCCCTTTTACATTTCTCGTGAGGTCTAGAAGCCTCTGAATCAGTGTTGGAATAAACTGTTTCTGAGGCAGAAATTAAAATATGCCATTCCACACTTTAAGAAATTAAATCCTTGGACGGCAAGCAGCAGTTTTCTTGCAGAAATACCTGTGCAAACTTTGTAGCTATCTTGTTTGAAGTAGTCTGTGATGTCTTGCAGCAACACAAGGAGAGAAACACTTATATGCTTTTCTTCCAGCAGTTTGTTCTTGATCAACTTCAGCAGCTCTGAGATGTCGTACTTGTTGCATCTGGCTTCTACATATTTGCAAAGTATTTCACTCGGCCACTGCACGGCATGCTTCTTCAGCTGTATTAAACATTACAATGCATCTATGCTCGCTGCAACATATGCATACGATTTACATCTGCATCCTACGTAAGTTCGAAATGTAATAATTTTCTACATGTAGGCGCTCTCTATAAATATGGTAAAAATAAAGTAGTTTTAATCGTTTTCTTATGGTGAAAGCCCTCACGCAGAATTTGCGAGAATAAACATAAATTTAACGTTTAAAATGTGCTTAAAATAACGTGCAGTCAATACATCCATTTGAAAAAGCCTGTAATGGAATTTTACAGAGCATGTTAAACACTCGTTTGGCGAAATAAATTGTCAGCCACTATCAGAGGGTTTCCATCTTGTCGGCAGATGTCCTGATTTATATACTTTGTATGTCATTGATCTCCTCCCAAAGCCATATACCCAATTGCTGGACAAGAGATTCTTGTTACACGTTTAATCTTGTTAGATAACTGAATCAATTGGATGTTATAGCGGGTCACATTTAGTTTCAAACACAGTATAGTTAATAATTTGGTTAATGAACCACTCGGATACTCTGTAACTATTTTAGAATAAATTATATGTGGTGTTACTGTTTTATTATGCCATAAATCCGTAAAAACATCTTCAATGGAGTTTAGAATATTTCGTTTTGTATGTGAGCCATGAGTTTTCTCCAACAGCTTGTTAATACGGAATGCTGTTAGTAAAATGTATAATGCGAACTTCTCCCAGTAAGCCTTTAAGGAAAAAAGGTAAACAATAAAAGTTACAGTTAAGTTTCTCATTTTAATGCGGCTTTGAATTATAATAATAATAATAATAATAACTAACTGAAACCAATGTGTAAGGAATAATATACTTCTATTATTATTTATTTGTGCCAACAAACTTACTGCTGGTGTTTTTAAACACACAAGTCGTGTGTGGGCAATGTTTAAGAGGTGGAATCAGGACTGAAAAATTCAATGTCATAACCAGGATTTGAACCACAGATCTTCCGCTTATGGAGCGGCTGCTTTAACCACTAAGTTACCATTGCTTGCCAGGACGACATTAAATTCCCCAGCCAATTCGTACTTTCACGGTAGACTACAACGGAATCTCACATCAGAGATAAGTACTCCAAGGGCGATGTCCCGGGTTTAATTAAAAGGGTAAAGGGAACAGACACAGAGGGGGCACCTCGCTCACGTCGACCTACACAGATCTATTGTGGCTACCACCCCCCAGAAGGCAGGGATGAAATGAGAGAACCGAAGGTGCTACACAGGTTCACAGCTAGATAGGCCACAGAGATGCGCGGAAGTCTCTAAGTGTGAGATCTCTTCATCCTGGAGCCAGGCCCAGCCAAACAGCCAGCATCACACCCCAGGTCCGGTGTCCCACTAAGCGTCCTCCATCCGACCGAGGACCAGGGGTTTTGCTTATTAAGTTTATCTATATACCTAGGTGTATTCCTGAAAAAACGCGATTTTACGCGTAACAGTCACAATTACTCTAATCCTTATTTTGGCCATAATATATCTGTTAATGGGCCAATTTCAACAATCAGGCCAGGATATTAAAGGTCTCGTCAAGAGCTTTCAGAAAACCTAAAGAAAGTTAGTCTAGGCGTAACCGTCACAACTACTCTAATCCTTATTTTGGCCATAATATATCTGTTAATGGGCCAATTTCAACAATCAGGCCAGGATATTAAAGGTCTCGTCAAGAGCTTTCAGAAAAACTAAAGAAAGTTGACATAGCTATATTAGTCTAGGCGTAACAGTCACAACTACTCTAAACCTTATTTTGGCCATAATTTCTCCTTTAAAGGGCCAATTTCAACAAACAAGCCAGTATATTAAAGGTCTCGTCAAGGAAACGGCTCCAACAATTAGGATGAAAATTTATATTTAGTTAAAATTTTCAAGTTTATCTAAATATGCATCTTCTCCCTAAAAAACACGATTAAAAAAAAAAGAAAAGAAAAGTCGAGCGACTAATACAGAGAGAGACAGAAAAACATCGGAACCGTTGCGCGATGTTTTTCCACTGCGCAAGCTGGAGCACGATAACAGCAGCTGCTGTACACAAGGCCACGCGGATGACTTGTTTTTCTCTGCCCTGAAAGTGCAGTATCATGCAGCATTGACCTGACGCTGATATCCTGTGGCTGAATTATTACCAGTGTACTTTATTATTTTGTCCTGTACTTAGTCACTGGGTGTTTCATGGCTCAGCATTTCTTTTCTACTGCACAGCTTCTATTTATTTATGATTCGTATACGTTAACTCAGTCAGCTTGCCAAGTGAAAGTGTGAGTTGCAGAAAGATTTCCAGGTGTAAAAGTTCCAGGCCGTACAACTATCCATAAACTTCACAATAAGTGTCAGGCCACCGGAAGTATTCAGGCCCAGTAATGTAAAGGACGGCGTATGGCTCTTACCGAAGAAACATTAGACGACATCGGTCATCGTTTGAGGATTTCCTGCAAGAATCGCTTAGGCGTCTTTCACAACAAGCAAGCATTTCTTATTGCTCTGTGCAAAGAGCTACTAAATTGCTGAAGTTAAAACCACATAAAATAACTGTAGCACATGCTCTTCAAATAGGTGATCCTGTAATTAGACGCACATTTTGTGACTGGACTCTCAATAGTGTGTACAATGGCAAAATTGACCCACATTTAATATTTTTCATGGATGAAGCTTGGTTCCACATACGTGTACACAATATAATTGTTATTGGAGCTCTGAGAAACCTAATATTGCTCATGAAATACCCCTTCATGACGAAAAAATTGGTGTATGGTGCGCCATTAGCGCAGAAAGAGTTATAAGCCCAATTTTTCGAGTCAACAGATGACGTCCGGACGTATGTGAAAACAATTTTGTCCCCTTTTGTTATAAATTCACCGACAGGAAGCGTGATTTTGCCTCTTTTCAACAAGGCTTTGCAACAGCCCAAAAAGTCAATCTTTTGATGAGAACAATTGAAGGTGTGTTTCAGGACAGAGTTATTAGTAGAGATTTGTGGCCCCCTCGGTCCCCCAACCTCACCCCCTGCGATTTCTATTTCTGGGGTAACTTTCAGCATAAAGTGCACAAGACAAACGCACACACCCTGGAAGAGTTGAAAGAAAATATCCGCCAGGAAATTGCCACCATTTCTTAACGTGAACTACGGCGAATGATGGATAGTTTCCTAAAGAGGTGCCAAAAATGTATGGACAACGACAGTGCCCAGTTTCAGCATCTGATTTAATAACATTGACAAGTAAAGCCTTTAAAAGTGGTTTTAAAAATATTGTATGGTTTTATCCTTGCTGTTCTATGGCAATGGCAGTCGGCGACGAGCGCCGAGGGCACCTACAGATAAAACACAGTGCAGCCGGTTCACAGTGTTTGGATCACCCGTTATTTTGGAATTTAATATCATAATCTTCCTTAAAACATAGGTTAAAAAGTTTATTACTATGTCCTGCTAGTAGGTTAGAGCAAAATGGCGCAGTATAGTTGACATGTGTAATCTAATGAATACTAGGTCAAATGGTAGGGACTGTAGGGGCTTGGAGATGTACCAGATAGGATCTAGAACCATTTTAGTAATCCCTTTGGAAGTGTATAGTATTATATATGCGTATTTATGTTGTTAACGTAAGGACCTTCTTCGTTGTATAGAACTAACCTAATATAAGCCAGCTGTAGAATGCTCATGTTTTTACCTGACCTTTGGGGTCACCATGTTGAAATACATATACATGCTTTCTTCCTTATGGAGAACTGTACGATGTTACGTATTCAAATAAAGTTATACGCAAAGAACTCTTTACTGAGCTATAAACAAAATGTTGTTCATTTCTTCTAGGGGAATTCATTTGAGTTCTTTGAGAACATATCATCCATAATCATCTATCCGGTTAAAGGAATTAAACGTAAAACAAGATTAAAAAAAAAAAAGAGCACAGAAATGTTTGTTTCGTTCTTAGTATCAGTGAACGACACAAGCCTTATCCGAAATAAAGCAATGTGTTTTCTTAAGCTGGTATATGCTCTAGAGGAAATGTTTGTCTGAACCAAACTTTGGGAGTATGTTTGTGCTAAGTGCTTTAAATGTAAACGTATTTTAAGTATATCTAAATCTCCACTCGTTAATTACGAATTAACAGTAATTACTTGTTTTAGATAAATAGCCCATAGAAATGCAATTTAACTGAAATTCCGAGTTGCTGCAAGCGTATCGAGGAAATTCTGAGATTCTGTCAAAGCATTACGTACCGATGTGGGTATGGCGATCCCCACGATGATATTAATGTCACCAAAGTCACTTGGTACTTGACCCGCAACGACGAGAAATCAATCCATTTGCTGAAGTTTGATTTGCATTGGGGTTTATACATTACAGCCCTCTGCGCAGTCCAATCCCATGAATTATTTCCTGCAACTGTTGCACACTCAACATGAACGATTCAGATCCACACGAGGAGATTTTATTGGTAAAGACTTAACAGAACTGCAATTGTTGCCACTATACAGGAACGTATGGTAAAATGTTGCGGGCAAAGAACGAAGGATGGTGGTGATTAATTATTATTAATATGATAAATGGGGATAGAATTAGGTTGTATTAGAGGATGTGAAGAGCTTGAGTATTTGGGGGTAAAATAGATATAGAAAATAAACAGTAAAATGACATTAAAACAGAAGAAATAAAGGTAAAATTATAACATCAATGCTTAATAGTCTCCTGTAGAACAGACATGTACATATCAGGAAGAATAAATTGCAAATATACAATTCAATAATGTAAATTACTGTCACATATGGGGCTGAAAAAATTTAACAAACATTTAGAATCAAAACTTTTGTCGATGGAAATGAATTTTCTAAGAAGGTCAGTGAGATATTCATGATTGGAAAACACGAGGAATAAATAAATAATAAGAAGTCAATATTAGACTATGTAAGATACAAAGAGCTGAGTTGGCATGGACATATTAGAAGAATGAATGAAGATAGATTACCGAGAAATATTTTAGAATGGAGAAGAAGAAAAGGAAGACTTCGAATCTCATTGATGGATAGGGATGAATAGAGAAAGAAGATTCTTTGGGCACAGAAAGATGTGTAAACATTGAAAGTGTATGTGAATAAAATAACATATTGTTATAATTATTATTGTTATTATTATTACCATTATTATACTTCTGCGTGAGCAATGATTCTCGTTTACCTCTCGAGGGTGTGGAAACACGGGACTAACAATACTGGTGGTAGTGGCATTAGTTGCTAAACATGTTTCAATAAAAAGGCGGAATTATTGTTTTCCTGGATAAGGCTTCTATATGCAGTCACTTAAGCTTGGACCGTACATTCCATTTTAAACTTCCAAATTGCTCTTTCCTCACTTCAAGCTCGGCGCATATACCGGGTGGAAGGGAAGTCATTACATTAATTTAAACCAGTGGTAGATCTCGGTATCTGGAACACATTTTCTATCTTACGTTTTTGTGTCTGACCATTTTCTACGGAGATATTTTAGTTTTGTCGAAAACAAGCTGGCAACACTGCAGATTGTGTGGGTGGCTCTTTCCCTAGCTCAGTACATAAACAAATACGGTAGCGGTGCATCTTGAGAACATAAACACATACCCTGCCTTGTCCTTCGTGTTTACTGTGCGAGTGCAGGCCACTCACAAGCGTTATCTGGCAAAACATTATACAACCGTGCATGCAACCAACCTGTTTAAATCTACAAAGCAGGTCAATTCATTGACCCTCAACGCAACTTCACGTGTGCAACAGCTGCTTGGAGTATTCCTTCAATTCTTTTAAGTGATTAATTATTTCGAAACTGTGTGATGTCCCATAATTACTACCGAAGTCATATAGAAATAAGTTACTCTACGCATCTTACAAGTAACAAACTGTTATGTCCGTACATTACTGTGGAATTACGCATCCAATTTGGATCAAAAACCATTTATTTTTTTCGAAATCGGCTGATCAAAGAACCAAATGCTATCAGACTTTTTTGTGTGTAATTCTTCTATGAAGCCCATATTAGAAAAGATGTAATGACTTTAATTCCACCTTGTAGATTTACAAGGATTACAGTTCGACGCCGAAATAACGTGTGGGTAGTGCAGCAGTTTGAATACTGACACATGCTTGACGAAACGAACTGTGGACATCGGGTGTTTAATTCACATTTTAAACGGAAATATACACACCGAATGTTAGGAGTATGAATGCCCAGATTTTGCGTGATGGTAAATTCAAATATTACGAATAAAAAAGACCAGCAACAAATTCATCCATTGTGAGAAGTAAAGGAGATTATTGAACATTATGGAGTACATTATCAGCATACTATGACAACAAAGGAAGACTAAACAGGTGAATGTTATGTTTGCTGATGGGCTTCCACTAGCCCATGTATGTGTTCACACCTATGACGTGACAAATTCCTAAGTAGGCAAGGGCTCGAATGATGGTTTCGCCTCACGCCTATATGTTTGTCATCAGTCACTGCAAGTAAGAGGGAAAGGGTCCTTTTATTTCCGAACAGTCATCATGAGAACTGAGCAGGAAGTATTAACCCCCAACAACAGTGACCTTCCGCTTTACACACACGCCAATGTTGCGCGATTGCCGAGCGTATGCTCAGGAATTAATGCTAATACACACGCTAGAACCCAATCACGTCTTATCATTTTGTGGCTATATGACTCTTTTTAGAAACAAATGGAAAATATGCAAACAACTCATCTTTTGAAGCTGAACCCTTCTATGCTAATTTCAGAATGAAACGATAAAGCACTTTTGGTGAATCAAACATTCGGTAAATTTTATTTTCTATTTTTGGAACCATGCACTATAGACGAAAATGGCAGAACTTATGTTTCATCTTAACGTCACAAAACCGCTGTCAAAATGTGTGCATACTTATACTGCAATACTTGAAGACAATGCAGATGAATAGTGCAACGCGCCCTTAGTTTTGGGAGAAACTAGGAATAGTTACGTCGAACTATACAGTGAAGGGCGTCCTTGTCTTATCCCGTGTTTTGGAACGACTTGATCGCTGGTGAGGAGCTGTTTCCTATTGCTATACAAGAATTCCGACCCTTACTGGGATAAGTACGGTACCGGGCACATCAGACTTTCGAACTTCTCTTGACAACTACTACCCCTATGTGCCAAAGTAAACATTGCCCTCTGTCTTGTGGTTATACTTGGCTCATATCTCTGTAAGTAATCATAACATGATAATGTGTATCTAAAATTCTATTGCTTAAATAACTCCTTATATCAGGCATCGGCAAACATGTACTCAATGAGGGGTGAGTATGACGTCTCAACATGCCACCCGCAATACACATGACGTAATGTAGAACAGGGGATGGCATTGACCTTCGTTCAGTGTCAGTGCTGGACTCGCTCGCTACAGAGTACAATAAGGAATAGTACACATACTTGAATCCAGCTACGAGTGGTCTACGATACTTTAGATAGGCCTAGATATTTGAGCAATATATTTCAATTCACTTCTATTTGCAATGTACCATGAAAATCTAGTGATATATCACAAGTAGCCACTCTCAGGATAACACGCAAATTAACATCTGTTAATCGCGATACAAGATTTTTTTTGGATTCAGTTTCTTTCCTTCTACATATTTCTTAAATGCTTGAGATAACTCTGTCCCTGTTGTATGTTCCCTAAGTGGAATGACTTCAAGCAGATATTATTGTATCGAGAGGTTGTTAGTGACTCCACGAGTGAAAATTACCAATTGTGATGTGTCAACGTTGTCAGTGCTTTCATCCAACGCGAGAGAAATGGCTATAAATTCATGGACCTCGGTTTGTAGTCTTTTTTCGGTTATTTCTGCTATTTTATGTATCCTTCTCTGTATGGTTCGTGGTCATAATGCAATATTACTAAAACATCATATTGTTCAGGGAAAATTATGTTGGCAACTTTACTCTCACATTTTTTATGAAATCTCCATCACTAGAACACCTCAGTAACTGAGCAATCTCCAAAGCAACAGCATAGCTGGCGTGAAGTTGTTTATCAGTTGTAATATTTGAATTAACATTAGGTGTATTATCTGAATATTGCTCTTTGAGCTGTTGCAGTTGGTTAGTCCAATCTAAACCTGAAATAAAATGAGTAAAAGACATTACGTCAGTGTTATGCTACTTTAAATCGTAGTGTAAATTTATGAATACATGCTTGTCTATAATTGTATGGTGATCTTATGACATGTATCATAATGCCGCTTGATGTTCCATTGATGAGTGCCTTTTTGAACTTTAGAGCACAACAAACACCTTACGTTCCTTACATGATGAGAGAAGAAATCATCAAAGTGCTATTCTAGATATCAAACTTAACAGACCAGGAATAAGATGCACTCTAATTCTATGAATATACCTAGACTTTAAGTTAAATAAACTGATATCCTTCAAAGCTATAAATAAAGAAGTTTATCTAATTACACTTTGACAGACATGTTTAGAAGTGCAGGTAAATACGACAGGACAGTCCGCCCGTGATCGGTGTGTATGCAGTGCCAGTTAAGGCTGCGAGGGAGGGGGAGACAGAGTAAGCGCTGCCCCTGACACGTCATAGTTGCGAGGCCTCATTGAGTACATGTTTGCCGATGCCTGCCTTATATCCTTGTCCTCGAAGACAGCGCTTAGTACTTAAATTACACGAACTGTCATTCATTGCTTTGGGGGTTTTTGTTTCATACATGTATGCAGATATGTGCATTTCTTCAGGCTTGTCAAAGGTTTGAACGTACGACGGAAGAGCATTTCCCAGGTTATCCTAGAATGTCAGCTGCTTAAGTAAACAATAGCCTTATTAAAAATTAAAACCAGTGAAATATTTGTGTCACTAAACAAAGAGTCTGCATTGGAGTGCCTAAATTTGAAGGTTCAATACATGAAAGCCTATTGGAGGGTGAATTTGGAGAAGTAAGATGCATTTTAAACTGATTAAAAATACATCGCAGTAATTATCTGTTTATATATATAGTGCACGGCTGGGCAAATGGTGCTCTTTGAGCGCGTCCTGCTCATGGCCTTTCACTGATAATTGAGCTTTTAGGAGGTAAAAAAATGAAGGTCGCTCAAGGTACTCCTCGAGTCGCCCAGGGCCGATATAGTAGAAGGAGAAAATGTGCTTTGCTTTTCATTCTTATACATATGCACTGAATTCGGGAATAATAACGCGAGGTAAAATAAACATTTGTGTGCTTCAAAACTAAAAACGTTATTACGTAATGGACCAGACAGCGAAAACAGAAGAAAGAGCTTTGGGCTGGACGGTTTTTGTACACCCAGGGAAGCGCCTCAATCAACTGTGCATTTCTCGTTAATTTATTTTAACTATCCACTAATCCCTTTATGTAAACCCCTCCTTCCTTTACATTCCCACCACATCCCATCTTCGATACGATGGACTGTTGATGGGCTAAATTAATTACTCTGTGGCTAGCGAGGCCGGCTGCTGTTCCGGCTGGCTCTCAGCCCGTGGCAAAACAAAGCTTATTACTCGTATCTCCACTATTTTCACGAGTGTCATATTCATTGTAGACTCAAACATAAAAATGTATCTGGCGAGTGTAGACTTACAATGGCTATTGTCACAGAGATGTCAAGGATCGAGCTGAAATGTTACAGTAATAATACAAATATATAGAACACAAAAATACCCAACTATCGGCTTCCTCTTCCATTTGGTCCCTTTGACCTCTAACGGCTGACTTCAGTCTGTCTTCTGCTCAGAAACCGGAGGTCTGGGATGGGATGATGAATTTTGCCCAGCACCAAGGTCTTAAGGGACACGGGGAAAAAAATTTCAAACTTCTGTAATATGTAAGCTACTGACTTAAAATTTTGTGTAGGCCATAAATAGGCCACTAGTAAGTTGTGTAGCAAGTTTCAAAGTTATATGTTTGTTACTCATAGAGCTATTAATTATCTTATCAATCAATAATATTAAATATTGTTCATTTTCAAAACACACATAGCACCATTATTTTTAAGTAGGTTTATAATGTTACGTGTTTCTTATTTGTTATAATTATGAGTACAAAATCAGTTATTACTTTTATAGTCATACCACTATTTGCTAAGATAAAAACTAATTTCTATTTGCACATATTCTTATATAAAAATTGGCCAAATATCTGAACATTTCACTTATTTATTAGTTTTTTTAACAAAAACTGTTTGCCATAAACTGAACATAATAACTAGGTTTGTTCAGGTGTTTTTGCACAACATGCATGTAATGTTTTACTACAATTGGATCAAAACTATTGCGCCAGCCTCGTTTTATGTGTTGAAAAATGAAAAATTGAGTTTTCTGAAAACATGCATTTCAAATATATTTACAGGCTACCTGTATTTACAGAACTGGCTCGTAGTGTTACAATACGATCTCAAACAGTGAAACTCGACCCAAAGAGGGCTCGCAGTGTCACGATACGTACTGTAAAGCAATATATGTCCAAAAAAGGGAGAATAGTAATATGATTCCAAAACTGATTCTTGAAGTTCCTAGCCACATTTCTGAGTGAAAATCTGCAATTCAAAAATTTTGTAATTTTTGGTCCAAATTTCAGCCGCCGTGTCCCTTAAGGGTAAAACTGTCTGCGTTCAAGACCACATTATAGGTAACTTATTACCAAAGTTGCGGTGACCAAGATGAAAAATGGCCGCGGTTAGCTTCATTTTTTCCCAGTGAAAACAAATTACTTAATAGAAAAGTTCTGCACATATTTGTAGGTTAACTCGTTTAATACCTTTTAAATCAGGCATGGGCACGAGAGGAGAGGTAGCGACTGAACTTGCCTTACCCACCCCACATTCTCTTGCCGAGTGACAAAGGTTGTTTGGATACAACACGTGCAGTGGTGGGTTCGTTCCACCTGCGCGGTAGTAATAACTTCTGCACTGTTATTAAGTGTTTTGATTATATTAAATACATTTTGCGTACAGCAATCATTACAGTCACCTACTGTGGTTAGCAAAATTACATTAGCTTGAAGTTTAAAACGTTCTTTCTCTTATTCAGGTAATATCCTTACACTGCCTTATGATTAACATACTAAATTGTTTCTCTTTCATGATAAATTCATCAGTCAAGTTCCATTACTACTTAGCCTTAAAAATATTTGAAACCATTTGATAATAATAATAATAATAATAATAATAATAATAATAATAATAATAATAATAATAATAATAATAATAATAATAATAATAATAATAATAATAATAATAATAATAATAATAATAATAATAATAATAATAATAATAATAATAATAATAATAATAATAATAATAATAATAATAATAATAATAATAATAATAATAATAATAATAATAATAATAATAATAATAATAATAATAATAATAATAATAATAATAATAATAATAATAATAATAATAAAATAGGGTGGTTTTAAAGTTAATATTATTTTCAAACTTTGAAACACGAAGTAGTTTATATTAAATAAACTTATAAGAAACTAAACCACTAAAAAGTGGAACCATATTGTACCTTCATATGTTTACAAATACAAAATTGTAAATAAATACCTGTAAGATCACCAAAATTAGATTGATGCTTCTGATCAAACTGGCGTTTGATATTGTAACGCTTTATATTTTCAATTTGAAATCAGTAAATTAAACATCAAACTTTCCTGTTTTTGTAACTTACCACACATTCCCTTTCCCACTCTTCATGAAACAGCCATACTCGCCACTGAATGAGGCGTGTCGGAACCTGAACAGCAAGTTAAGGGAAGGATGGCAAGAACATGTTTCAGTGGAGTGGCACAGTTGAGCCGATTTTGCCCATGTCTGTTTTGAAAGCACCCTATGTGTAAGTAATTATATATTATTAGTGAATAATTGCAATTAGTAAATTTTTTTCCTGTCAACTGTGGGCCTATGGGAGAGGGAGTCGTGCAAAAGTTGTTTCTTTCCCCCCCCCCTTTTTTTTTTTTTTTTTTTTTTTTTTTTAAATTTGTTCTAGTTTCAATAAAAGAAATCCCAGCTCCATATGTAACAGCAGTATAACAATGGCCCCTTGTTAGTCACTTCTGTATCCCTCGTGTACCCTTAGCACAGCTTATAATTTTCTTTACATAAGTTTAGGTACAGTATTTATTTGGCATTACAAAGAGTTTATAGTTACAGACAACACACAGATAATAATCCTAACAATTTCACAACAATTTAATATACCACGAAAAAAAATGTGTGCTGCACTCTCATGTCTTTCTCTACTCTGGTACTAACCATTCTTACAAAATTTTGCTGCTATACCTTTTTCATGTTAGTTGATGTAAACATTCGCAGACATTGTCTTATTTCTTATTTCCTTGTAGATACAAGGGGAATATCGGGATACGGTAGGCTTTGAGCGATAGTCAAATCTCTTAAACATGTGAGATTCTGTTCTCTTTGTAAGGTTAAGAAATTAAAAATAAAAATGAATCACCATCTTCCATTTGACGAAGGTACAAGGAATATCTCTGAAATGGATCACTCTACGAAAAATATATTTGGACATAGATGGTGTGCTTTAGCGAGATCTACACTTTTGTATAGTACGATTTGGTCTATCTTTTACGGTTTACCAGTTATGCAAAAGTCATCCAGAGTAAAGAGGACTACATAGGCTATAGCCACAAAATTCAAAATATACCTTTCATTTGCCATATAAATATCTCAAACATATGGCATTTTAATCAAAATCGTTAGAGCCATTTTGGAGAAAATCAAAATTTTCGTAACATTTTTCATATAAAGTGTGGTTTAGGGTGGAGGATTTTTCATAAAAATCTTCGTGTCGCATTCTTAAAAGACATCAAAATTAAATACCTACTTTGGTTTTTAACCGACTTTTCGTTTTTGAGTTATGCTGTCCCAGACTGACAGACACACACATACACATACACACACACACACACACACACACACACACACACACACACACACACACAGGGGCCTTTTTCTAAAAATGCTGTTTTTGGTATTCAGGGGACCTCAAAACATATATCTCCGGTGAAATCTAAACATCGAATTTTTGGGTGGAATACAATACTTCCTCTACTTACCATACGTAGTAGAGGAAGTACGAAAAATTACTTTGGTGTAGTGTGTAGTTATCTTTCTCTTAACTACCTATAGATTTAACAGTTGAAGGAATCGTATTTGGATCCTTATAGTGACCCCAAATTCTGTGTGATGTCCAGAATCTATAAAGTTTACCAGGTTAAGCATTGTAGTAACTGATGTTGGATTGTCAAAAATAACAAATATTACTTTTTACTTCGTGTAGGAAAAAGGTTTTACTTTATGCATTTTATTATGTAGCGGTTGATAAAGCTTAGAAATATGAAAGTATTGCCAATTCAAAGAAAAACTCAAAAGTTTTCTACAGAACCGTACAAGTGTTCCCTGTGAGCTCCTTTGGTACCACGGCATACATCAAGCCTGTTGCAGTGTTGCCAGATTTGGTTTTTTGAAGATCTTATTTTTTTTGCACATCTACTTTTCTACTTTCGGTTAATTACAGAAAGGCAAAATCTCCTTGTTTTTTAAAAATACAGAAAAATCTACTTAATTTTATCCTTTTTAAAGGTAATTTATAATTTCCTAATTGATAAAATGTGCAGTCATGTTCATTTTGACGGTGATGTCGCTTTCCCTCAACGTCTTATGACAAACACAAGATAAGATTAAACTACTGCGTAATGCCTCTACGCCTTAAGAAACGAGGCTGCCCCTCACCTTATCTGTCCTATGATTACGACAGTAGTTTTAAGGGCTGCTTATTGCAAAGCAAAAAAGGAGATGCGTTTGCATATTGCAAGTCATGTGCTGTAGGTAAAACAGGACTAGAGGAGCCTACTTTGGTGTGCTGGATGCCATCAACTTCCCTTGGTGAGTGTTTAAGAACAAATTATTGTATGTTTTCAGGCCTTTATTTACGTTTTAGTGTTGAAATTTAAGCATCATAATGCTCGTTCCAATGCAGTGACTGATATAAGAGCGGAAGCAGGTGGCGCCGGGTAGTGGGACGGGGGTGAAAGTCAAAACATGTCTTTGTTCAACACTGAAACTGTGATAAATAAGCTCTAAATAAATAATATTACTCACAAGTTTCGCGTTCTCATATATACGGACGAAGGAGGGCCATGGTTCGCTCCTGTTGCAATGCATTCGAAATTCTACTTTTTTCTCCTTTTTTATCCGGTTCGCGTCTACTTCTTTCGCTCCAACAAGAATGCCAACACTGGCCTGTTGTCCATTTCTGCCCAGATACGTTCTAGCATATGATCAACTGATGTGGCTGCGCTCTTGAATCAAGAAAGGGGTGCTTTGTACAAACGATATTTAACATGACTACATACAAAAAAGTCAAAGGGTGTCAGATCTGACGAACGCGGAGGCCAACGGAGAAGTTCTGTATTTTCATCAGCAGCAACGCCCATCCATCTGTGCTGAGCTCCAGGTGATTTCTTCTTACAAATGCACCTTCTTATCAGATTATCACTCGACCACTAGGTCTTGTTCCCAAATGTCAATTACAGATTGATTAACATGGTAATCGAGAGCACAGAACGTTTGTCCATCCTCTATACCAGCCCTTTTGTAACCTTCAACAATGGCAATATTGTACGTGATTATGCGTCATTGTTGCGAACTGTTATGCAACACAAATTACCGTGTTCAAAACCCCAAAGGTCATCTGTAGCGGTATCCCTGTACTTACGCTCCCCTGATTCCAAGGTATTTTACTCGAGAGACAAGCTCTTTTAGAAATGTACATAGGCATCAAACTGCAACATGGTCATACTGCAGCAATCACAATAGTTCAACCAAACAGTGAATGACACCATCAAACTGGAGAATCAGAGAATTTATCCAGTTTCCAGAAAGTTCTTGATCTATTTTTGCTATTTGCGTAGAAGTCAATTAATTTTTTCTGGTGGCACAGTATGTTAAAACAGTAAGATGCATTTTATAGGAGTTACATACTTTTGTGTTGCAGGTGAATTTCTAGGTCATAGAAACATCCTCGTATGTCACTACGTTTAGACAACTTCATTCTTTGTGTACCGGCATTAGGTTGAGAGGTACTTTACTGTACCCGTTTCTACTTCATGTTTGTTGACACTAGAAGTGATAGGGAAGGGGAGGGGAGGGGAGGTTGACACACCGCTACAGTAACCTGTATGTAAAGCGATACGACTGTAACGCCCCTACCCAACCTACCCCGGTAGGTAGGGCCGGTAGAAAACCTCCCTGCAAGCATGACTTAAATGCCGACAACATGCAACCGGCGCCGAGGCCTAGTTATGAATCACCTTATCCCGGTGGCCATTTATATGTATAGACCAATCATTGACAGTAAACAAAAGTTCCTAACCGAATCACTGTTTTAAGGATACCCATCTGTGAAAGTTTGAAAATCTACAGTTTTCATTGGATTGATTTGAAATTTTAACACAACAATCACTGTATAGTGAGGAGTAACTGTGCTAAATTTCATACATTCAGGCAGATTAATTGCAAACATATTTATATTTTATTATATATATAATATTTGTATAAATGGTTCCCCATGATGCAATTTTGATTTGAAAAACTTAATAATTTTCAGTTATGTCCTGTAATAGAATGTTAGCAAATTGATGAGATAATTTCTTAATCTTGTTATTAGTTGGATAAAAATAAATTTTAAAGTTTGACTTCATTATTTTTTTCATTTAAATTTTGAAATGTAAACTTTAATATTTAATTACTCAGCAGTTATTCACTTTATGAGAAAATTATCTCATAATTTCTTTTTAATGTTATTTCTAAGCAGATACACCAAATTTCATGCATAAGTACTGAAAATTGCATCGTGTGGAGCATTTTAAAGAGCCACCAGTGCTAAAAATAAAAACATGGAAAAACTAAGTTTGAAGTCATAGCAAGGATAATGGAACTGTATGGATTTAAATGGACACGACCACTTACAGGCAATCAGTTATACGGCCATGCGACATACATAAAAAGGCCGTAGGGCTGTAGAAAGCATATCAGAATAAAGCAGACGATTTATACTATTTGATAAAACAAAAATCCATTTTGGCAATTTTGGAAATTTTTAGCCTTTTTTCACAGATGGGGTATCCTTAACAAGCTATTTTGTATTGGAAGTAAACTGATCCTCACAATAATGTAAACTTTAACCTAATAAAACTGAAGCAACTTTGTAGCAACCTGCTCATTTAATCCTATAGTTCATAACAATGGAGTGTTTTGTTTTATATGTATATATTATATTAAAATATTAAGACATACGTATTATTTTAGCAGCGTATTAAGCGGAAGGAATGAAAGGGCTATTCTTCTAATTGAAACTACATATTTTGATAACGAGTACTTTAGAGCTTTTGTGACAATGTGTTTTGTTTGGGATGAACATTAATTAGAGTGGAAAGTTAATTATAGGAAACACTTTAATTCCCCATTTAATTTCGGTTATGATTAGCGATCGGATCGATCGGTTTTCCAATTTGACCGTAATCAGATATGCCTCAAGCAGATTATGGTTACCATTTAATTCAGGAAAACAGTTTATAATAACAGTAGCGCAGTTCATTTATTTTTCTGTTGGAATACAAAGCACAAAATGAAATACAATATTTACACACTTCGGAAATCTTATCCTATATTCCTGTAGCATTTAGCACAAACTGGTGTTTACTACAACTTCAGTTAAAGAGCGAACTGCAGTTTGACCTGTATTAATGTAGTTTAAAATGAAAAATCTGATGTGTTGCACTCACATGACTTTCTCTACCCTTGTATTAACCATTCCTGGAAACTCTTATTCCTATGTCTTCTTCGTGTTAGTTGATACAAACATTTGCATCTTATTGTTTATCTTCTTGTAGGTACAAGGAGAATATGGCAATGCAGAAGACTTTGAGCGATAGTTAAATCTTTTAAAGCTTTCAAATTTCGTTTTCTTTCCACGTTTAATATATAAAAATGAATAACGGCGTTCCATTTGACAGAAGTATAAGTTCTCCAAAACGCATACAAATAACAAGGAATAATACCGAAATGGTTCACTCTACAACAAAAAATATTTAGACGTAAATTGTGTGTTTTAGCAAGATATACATTTTTTGTATAGTAAGATTTGGTCTATCTCTTACGGTTAACGAATCGTGGCGGAGTGAACAGGACTATTGCCAGAAAATTCAAAATATACATTTCATTTGTCATAAAAATATCGTAAACATGTCACTTTAATCAAAAACGTTAGAGCCGTTTTCAAGAAAATCAAAATTCTCGAAAAATTTTCCATATAAAGGGTAGTTTAGGCTGGAGCAATTTTCTTCAAAGTGTTCATGTTGCATCATTTAATGACATTAGACTTAAATACCAACTTTGGTTTTTAGCCGACTTTTCGTTTTTGAGTTATGCTGTCAACAGAGTGACAGACATACGTACGCGGACCTTTTTCTAAAAATGCCTTTTTTGGATTCAGGGAGCCTCAAAACATGCATTTTTGCTGACATCTTGGCATCAAATTTTTGGGTGGAATACAATACTTCCTCAACTTACTATACGTAGTAGAGAAAGTAAAAATCACATGGTCTAATGTATTATTATGTTATATTATTATAATGAAGACTACGAAGCAGTGGTTAGTGCACCGAGTCAAGTGCTAATGCTTACGATGCTCCAGATAAGGACTTCAGGAAAACAGCCTTCGGTTTCGAAAGCTGAGTTTAATGTAGTCTAGAAGAAGGTTTAGCCCAAAGGCTGTTCTGAGGCTAAAGAAATTGATCAGCCATCTTTTCAACTGCCCTCCAACATTTCTTCCTCCAGAGGGTTGATGAAAAAGCGTGCCGTGGTTATCTCGAAGGGGGCATTCTTAAAACATGGTCTTTCCACTGCTGATAGCGTTGAATCTCCTCCATTATACTGCTGCGTTCTTATATCGGTATTCCTCATTCGAGCTGCTTCTACTCTAGCCTTTTCCCTGGATCTCAGAACCCAACATTAGTGCTGGTTTTGACGCGATGTTTTACTTCTCTACTCATGCTTTTATCCGTGTCTTTTTATGAATCCGTTTCATTTGTTATAGATTTCTGTTTTCCTCGATATCTGCTTTTGTATTCCAAATTGATACTTTTGAGTCGAGCTATTTAAAAGTTGATACTTACTCAATAATATTTTCGTCTGGAACTACTTGAATTCTTTTTTGTTTTCTTCCTACCATTACCATTGTTTTCGTTTTCTTTCTAGAAATCTTCATATTGTATTGCTTTCCTACTTCATTTAATGTTTGACTGCCTTTTGTTATTCTATTTCGTTTTCAGCTAGCAGTACTTAATAATCTGCAAATACTATGGTGTCCATATTAGCAGCCTTCAAATCTAACCCTTATGTTCCCCAGTCTTTATTTTATTTAAGAATAGATCAAGTAATATGTGTGACAATCCGCAACTCTGTCTTAGTCCTTTATTAACATACACACTTTCCTTGTTGATTTTCATGATTGTTTTATTACCTAGTGATTTAATAGAATTACTCAAACTAGGTGGTATTTTATATATTGCCAAACTTTTCCATAATTTATTTTCTGAATATTAATAGCCCAAAACCGGACGAAGCGAGATGGCTCCTAAAGTGTAAGCTTCGCATCTGCCAATTTTATAATTATGACAGATGCAACATTTAATGGCGGCTGATAATTGACTATTATTGTTACTTTTCCTGTTGTGCAAATAAATTTTGTGGGCGGAAATGGTATTTACGACCACCTCCGTAGTGCAGTTGGTAGTGGGCTTGCCTCTGGCACGGAGGACTCGGGTTCGATCCGCGGTACCAGCATAGAGCTTTTCCCCGCTGGGAGGTCTGGAACGGGGTGCACTCAGCCTCGTTAGGTCCCGGGAGGCCAGTTGAGGAGCCTCTTGATGGAGAAGTAGCGGTCGTGAAGGCCGCACAACTGGCCGGAAGGGCTCGGGGTGCTGACCACGTCCCACTCTCTAGCACTGCACCCCACCAATGGCTATGGTAGGGACGCAGCGGCATAGCGTGTTTGACTATACAACACGGCAACGCGCGGCAAACCTATGATTGGATTTTGTATCGAGCCACCCGTCATTAAATTTTGCGACAGCCATAGACTGCCATTTCGACTAAGGTGTTCACAGCAGTAAAGAGGAACCAGAACCAATCACGTGATTTACTCCAGGTGAAGGAGATTTGAGAGTAAGATATGAATCGATTCCTACTGGATGGAAGCGGGGTAGCAACGAGCTCTACTCTAGGCAATGAAGGATGTGGTCGGCGCGACCATTGCTACCCGCTTCCATCCAGTAGGAGCCGATTCCAGTGTAACAAGAGATACGGGGAAAATGTGCTTGTAGAAAATCTGGTCACTGCGCAAGACATTCAATAAGTTGCAGGTGAAGTAGAGTGAGTGGAATCCATTGGTGCTTGGCTACTGCACAGCAGGAGGCTGATTATTATTTGAGCAAGTGAGAACCCCAGCTTTACACATAACCGTATATTATACATTAAGGGAGCGAAATACATGATATTCCACGAGGTACATAATTGAAACCCGAGGGATTTATCCCGAGGGCAACAAATGCAC
This sequence comes from Tenodera sinensis, assembly GCA_030765045.1. Classification (NCBI taxonomy): domain Eukaryota; kingdom Metazoa; phylum Arthropoda; class Insecta; order Mantodea; family Mantidae; genus Tenodera; species Tenodera sinensis. The sequence continues at coordinate 13,943,126 of CM060962.1, read as the reverse complement.
TGAGGGGAAAACTGGTTTCGATTCCGTGGTGTATATATGCTATTTTTTCCACAACCGGAGCTAAATTGTCACATTATACTTATTTCTACTGAATTTAACAGGAGCTATTTCATTGTTGTGTTTTGGAATTATTGACAAGCCATAAGGGGCTTTGGAATGATTGAAAGGATATGCGTCCCAACGCTGTTGTTACCGTTTAATTGGTTGCATTCTTTACATTACAGATTTAAATGGAAAATGGGAAATTTTGAATAACCGAAATATACGAGTATAATGTGTGAGATAGTGAAATAGTTACTTTTACCGAAAAAATCAAGATTATACGAAGGAGCCTACAATCGTTTACTAGACAATGTACAAATGTATTCAGAAGATATCTTGATGGTTTATTTCACGGAAAGAGCGAAGAAATATATGTTCTTTAAAGAGGGTGAAGAAGTGTATTTCTTATTAGAGTAGCTACAAAACAAGAATGAACATAAGTAACAATGATGTTACTTTCTCGGCGTTGCCAGTTGCCCAGCGAGCGGGCGACAGGGATTGAACATATGTCTGGTTTTGTCACACTGAAACCGCCTTGCACGTAAACAAGTTATACCCTCCGAGATGCTGTAGTTATAACAAGTATGATATTTACCCTAGTTATATAAATTATCAGTTGTTCGACCCAAAACACACTTATTACTATTACTTTTGTTATTATTATTATTATTATTATTATTATTATTATTATTATTATTATTATTATTATTATTATTATTATTATTATTATTATTATTATTATTATTATTATTATTATTATTATTATTATTATTATTATTATTATTATTATTATTATTATTATTATTGTTATTGTTATTATTATTATTATTGTTATTATTGTTATTATTATTATTATTATTATTATTATTATTATTATTATTATTATTATTATTATTATTATTATTATTATTATTATTATTATTATTATTATTATTATTATTATTATTATTATTATTATAAGAGGAAGGAGAAAAAGGAGAAAAAGGAGAAGAAGAAGAAGAAGAAGAAGAAGAAGAAGAAGAAGAAGAAGAAGAAGAAGAAGAAGAAGAAATGAAAAAGCCTGTATTTCATATTGGCAGTATCGGATTGGCAAAGTGTTGGTAAATTAGAATATTGAACATTTCTATGATCTGACACGGAACAAATAATGCTGTTAATGATATGTTTTATTAGTTGAAGCTACCTCTGGATCCTAGTGCTCAGTTGGGGCTCTTTTTGTTGTTATATACAAATTGAAGTTTTGTAATATCTTTGTCACAAACTATATTCATTACACGATGAGGGCTAGTGCTTCATCCTCGGAAAAAATAATTAAAAAAGAAAAACAGTTTCCAGTTGATGGATGGATGGATGGATGATGATCCAGGGGATGCTGGGACGTGAAGTGGTCAGCACCTTGCTGCCCCCAATGGGAATGTTGATGACCGTGACCTATCCTACCTTATCAATTGCATCACGATGCTGAGTGGACCGAAAGATCCGCAGGTTCGTGGTTGGGCTCGAACCCAGCCACATGAACACCACGCTCCAACCACTACGCCACGGCGATTCCTCTGCATCATTAAGCTCAGAACTTTGTGCAGTTGGCAATCCCGTCAGTCAAGGTTGGCAAGCGTGACGGGAAATTCCTGAGTTATATAGGCGCACGCATCCGTCACCGACATATCCTTGGAATTAATGCGGGTGCCCTTACACAGCTATTTTCTCTTCCGTTTCCGGGTAGACGCAACTAGTGACATATTATCACGTTTATTCCTTTGTTTATATTAACTTATTTGAGGTAGAATTAAAAGTTGTCCCTCAGCTTGTTTCGAGTATTAAATACGTGCACTAGTATTCATTACCAGAAGCCATATCTTGTTTGTTTGAAGACCTTACTACCTTTAGCTTCTTTAAAGTCAAATTGAGTATAACAAGGCACTACTGAGCTAAAATTTGGGGCGCCTAAATGAAGATATAGAGTTCAAACGTTTCAGTTATTTATCGTCCATTTCCTAGGCATAAGTGCAAACTTCGGACTCAAAAACTGCACACTACTTTACACAGGTCATTCAAGTTGTGTGTGGAAACTGCGGGATATATGTCAAAGCTGGATATTCTGCAAGTTGATGCAGAGACACGCTAATAGAGGCACTATTGCACTAGCTCAGAAACTTCTCTGTGGGTTTAGTACATCCTTCTATTGCTGAACAAATACTTTATTATAGTGGGCACTTCTAAAACTGGAAGCATGCAGTTTTATAAGCACAAACCTGTCCTGTATGCGATGAGTAGGGCAAGATAAGTTTCTGTTCGTTTTACAAATACGATCATCGTTGCAAAATTAGGTATCTGGGGAGATTGAAGAATGCAAATCCATTAACTTTGAAAGTATCGAACTTCGCTGGATAATTACTTCACTGTTGTAATTCTAATTTCCTTTCAGTTTCATGTGCGGTATGGTGCAGCACAATTCTTGAAAATATGGAATATGGAAATACAGCAAGCTTTGAGCGATAGCCAAATATTTTAAAACTTTATAATTCCTTTCTCTTTGCATAGTTAACATATAAAAATGAATAACGATGATCCATTTGACAGAAGTATACATTCTCCAAAACTCAACACAAATACCAAGGAAAATCTCCGAAATGGTTCACTCCATAAAAATATTTAGACGTAAATTGTGTGTTTTAGCAAGATCTACATTACTGTATAGTAAGATTTGGTCTATCTCTTACGGTTTACCAGTTATGCAAAAGTCATTCAAAATAAACAGAACTTCTTGGGCTATAGGCAGAAAATTCAAGATATACATTTCATTTGCCATAAAAATATCTCAGTTATATGGAATTTTAATCTAAATCGTTAGTCACTTTCAAGAAAATCAAAATTTTCGAAAGTTTAGAGTGGAGCAACTTTCTTCAAAATCTTCGTGTCACACCGTTGAAGGACATTAAACTTAAATACCAACTTTGGTTTTTAACCGACTTTTCGTTTTTGAGTTATGCTGTCCACAGACTGACACACACACACACACACACACACACACACACACACACACACACACACACACAAACACACACACAAGGACCTTTTCTAAAATTTCGTATTCAGGGGTCCTTAAAACATATTTCCGCTGCAAACTCGACATCAATTTTGGGTGGAATACAATACAATACTTCCTCTACTTACTATACGCAGTAGAGAAAGTAGAAGGGTAACATTATTACTTTAGTAAACTATACATGTCCGTTACGGATGGCCAATTTACAGGACGCACATCCTATTTAACCACAGATTAATAGGAACCTCCCTTGAAAACAAAAGAACGCGTTACAACAAGCGGAAAGAGCTAGAGGATTCTTCTTCAACGGATGGCTCAGTTTGAATGAACCGTTCCAGTTGTTCGCCCGCCTATCTTGATCATCATCCTCTCGCCCATTGTGGGGTGGAAAGAGTCTCCATTATTTAAAATCTCTGTTCCACACTTGGCTGAGCTGCAGGTGAATGGCAGCCTTCTCCCCTAAATTTGCTTTGTTTCACAGATACATGAAATCGATACGTCGAAAAGGCTGAAGAAAATGCTCGGGTAATTCCTTTAATGAGACCTTAATTATAAGAATGAATCTAGAGAAAAGCTTCAATTGTTATACGTTTCACATGCATGTGTACAACACACAACCAACAACATAAGCGAACTTCTCATTCAGCCACCTTGTCCTTTACAATGTAGCATTGTTTTAAATTGTTTGTGGTAGCATAGCGCCTTAGGCTCCGTATACCTTTAGTAACCATGTGAAGTGGTGTATACAGTGTGTCCGTAAAGTCATGCTACAGTTATGATAAACGAAACGAAAACAAAAGATGAAACATACGCTACATTGAACATTTTCTCAAAGGGTGCACGTAGTATGGTTCTCTTTGTTGTGCGCGAGCAAACATTGACACAACACAATGGTGAAACAAATCACACCATTATGCACAAGATGTGGACAGTGCAAAGGAACGTTCAGTGTGTCATGTGGCTTGCTGAAGTTTAATATTGTTGCATGTACAGCCACTTCCAAATGCTTTCCGACGCACGTGGGACTCGCCGTGGAGACGGAAGGGGTAGAGGTTATCGAGTAGCCAATCCAGGCCAGAGCCGTCTCATCAGTTTGATAGCTGTAATACTAACGTTTACCTGTTTCAACAAAACAATCATGGCAACTGGCTTCTCTGGGACTTAGCTGTAAAACAATTGGGCTCTAGATCACTGAAGATAGGAATGTGACATAAATGTGTCTGCAAAAACATTTTCGGGACTAGGGGCACAATAAACACTACGTATTATTATAAACCGATATTAGGCAACGTTCACACACAGACACACACACACGCACACACACATACACACATACACACACGCCCACACATACACACACATACACACATACACACACTAACACACACACACATACATACACACATACACACATACACACACGCACACACATACACACACATACACACACACGCCCACACATACACACACTAAAACACACACACGCACACACACATACACACACATACACACGCTCACACATACACACATACACACACTAACACACACATACACACATACACACACACGCACACACACATACACACATACACACGCCCACACATACACACATACACACACTAACACATACACACACACCACACATACACACACATACACACATACACACTAACACACACATACACACACATACACACACTAACACACACATACACACACCACACATACACACACACACACCACACATACACACACATACACACATACACACACTAACACACACACGCCCACACATACACACACTAACACACACATACACACACCACACATACACACACACCACACATACACACACTAACACACACACACACCACACATACACACACCACACATACACACACATACACACATACACACACTAACACACACACGCACACCACACATACACACATACACACATACACACACTAACACACACATACACACATACACACACTAACACACACACGCACACCACACATACACACACATACACACATACACACACTAACACACACATACACACACATACACACACTAACACACACATACACACACACCACACATACACACACATACACACATATACACACTAACACACACACGCCCACACATACACACACTAACACACACATACACACACCACACATACACACACACCACACATACACACACTAACACACACACACACCACACATACACACACCACACATACACACATACACACATACACACACTAACACACACACGCACACCACACATACACACACACATACACACACTAACACACACACACACACACACACACACACACATACATACATACACACGTTCGCGCCTTTACTAATAAAGCTTAAAAATGCATAGATTAAAATACCACATATTTACTCACATAGAATTGCATGAAAGTGAAGTACAGTCACCCAATGATGAACTCTTTTTGGAACAAACAACCTAGCGAATTTTTAAAAGAACACTCCCTTATTTATAACACTTATGGTTAGTTTTCCTAAATAAACAGTATATACTCGCTAAACGCATAATGCACACAGATGGAACAGAATCGTTACCTGTCAATATTCTGGGTAACTTAGGTATTAGCATGAGCAAACTTCCATGTGTGGTACCCCAGACATCATTCAGAAGCGATAATATGAACAACTGGTTACAACAGCACATATTGGTTTATGTTTATACTTTATGACCAAATTCTAAAATAATCCAATTTATTGGCCAACTGATTACATACCTGCTTTAACAAATTTCTTTACATGATTGTGAATCCAAACGCACTTGGAGGTAAGCTTGTTTCACACTTTTAAGTAAGAAAGGGTAGCAAGTACTTACATAATACACTTCTGTTGCTAGTATGTCATCAGTGAACTGCATCGGTTCCAGGGCTTCTTCCAAGCGAGTTTCCATGGTTCAATTCAATATAAAATGTCCTTTCTAAAAAAACTAGTAAAGGCAGTCTGGGGGCCCCTAAACACCGGGGCACACCCGCGCCGTAAGGTCTGTGGGGCCGATATTTACGCCACTGACTGCAACATGACTTTACGGGCACCCTGTATAGTCGCGCGCACAGATCAGTGTTTCTGTTATTGCCTGGAGCTCGGGCTGCTGTACATCATTTTCCTTCATACCCTTGCCAGTCGTTGCTCATGTTTACAGCTGGCAGTTAAATATCAACTTCAAGATAAGCCGTGGTACACAGTTGTAATAATTTTGCTTTTATTTATTCAGACACCAATCCATTTACTTCTTCCGATGCCGTCATTTCTCCTATAGAAGCGCTTGCGTTACTGTTGCACTATGTACACTAACTAAATCAATATGTTTATTAGGAAGATGAATTTTCTCCCATAGCTAGTGGTTACTCCTGGTCGGAAGGTGAATGTTGGTTGATTTTTCCCTCAACAAGGTTTCATCTCCATAATTTCTGTTTTATTAGCTTCCATCTCATATTTCAGGTATGCTTCTAGCTTTAGCGGCGCATGGTGGTGTCACACAGATGGTGCCGATGCATGCTCAATGGAAAAATTACTCCCCGTGCACAAGAGAGGGCTGTTTGATCGACGGGACACTCGTAACTCTAGGTAGCCTGGGAAGTAAGGAACGCGCCTCTCTGGCTTGTCTCCCTGCGCCCTGTAGCCTCCTGTAGTTCCTTTGATTCGTCCCTTCCTTTTGGGAAGTTAGCCACAACAGACCTATGTAGATCGCAATATGCTAGGTGCAGAACCTATAATAAGGCTAAGCTTAATGTGCAAATTTCAAAACAGAGCATTTTTAATCCAGACAGGTTTTCCTGTTTAATGGCTTCCAAATTTAATAACAAGGTATTTGGGTCACAAGTGCTATTCATTGTCTAGAACACTGATGACTCCCTTGCTGCAGTTTGGAAATTTGATACATGAGCAGTCACATATATATTCCAAATTCTTATATTACATATGATTCGTATGGCGTGTGCGTTGTTTACATCGTCTATTGTTAGGATTGCATTCCTAATGCATTTCTCGTTGTGAAAAAATGCAGGGACTGGGAGATTTAATTAATCATCCCAGCATTTGCCTAGTGTCCCGGGGAAAATCCAGAAAAAAACCACAGTTCTGGAGAATCGACCATCCAAATCTAAGACACTACCTCCCGAATCCAAACCTTCCCTGAGCAAACCTTTTCACAAAAGTAAACTTACTTTAGGTCCCAGATTTTATAATATAATGGAAGTCAATCAATTAAATGTTTTCTAAGCAGGAAATAGTTCTACATAATATTAGACAATCAATTGCTGGAATCTACGTCGTCTGATACATAACAATATACAGGATGTCCCAAAATTCGGCCGACAAACTTTGGAAGCTGATAGATAACATTATTTTAAACACTTTTTGTTAAGGAAAGTTTTTGCTGGGGTGCTTCGTTTAAGCGCCAGACGAGTTAATGTCATTACTGCCTTTCACTTAGTTTAAGTATTTACGACAAAATCAACAATGCAAATTAGTATTGCATTTATTTTAGTAAGGCACACAATCTTAATCCAAGAAACAAACACAGAGCACATGAACAAAACACAAACATCTCATTGTTTACAGTTAATTACAGCTTTACTATTCAAAGTACATGCTGGAACGCACGCCCATTGCAATTAACACAAAGAGTGCATCGGCGTGCCATATTCTGCCGTACTCTTGCAAAGACACCAGCCATTTCTCTGGTCTAAAAGTTTGTCGGTCTAATTATGAATAGCAAAGCTGTGATTAACTGTAAACAATGAGAGGTTTGTATTTTGTTTTTGTGTTCTGTGTTTGTTTCTTGAATTAAGATTGTGTGCCTTACTAAAATAAATGCAATACTAATTTACATTGTTGATTTTGCCGTAAATACTTAAACTGGGCAGGAGGCAGCAATCTATGACATTAACTCGTCTACCGCTTAAACGAAGCACCGCAGCAAAAAACTTTCCTAACAAAAAGTGTTTAAAATATTGTTATTTATCAGCTCTCAAAGTTTGTCGCTCTAATTTTGGGACGCCGGTAGAGCAGAATATTATATGCATGCGTAATTGGTAACTGATATGATGAATTAGGTATACGTTAAAAACTTAATGTAACTGCTAAACTCAAGTTGTGGATTTAAAAAAAAAAAGGACTGTTGCTGCTTGTTTGGAGAGCCGAAGTCCTTAGAGAGCCTCGCAGTTGGAAGGGTTTTATATTTTGAACAGTTCTATTCTTTTCCATTTTTAGTTTGTTTTCGTTGGGGTGAATTGAAACGAATCTTTAACTACTCGGGATATATACGTCTAGGGTAATTTACATGCGCCAACCTTGTGTACAGGTAGCTTGCACGTAAACTCACAAAGTCGCCGCTGTTGGGAAGTAGTAATTGTTAATGCATTGTAAATGCGGGTCTTGGCGTTGCCAGAGACCATCTCGCTTGGATTTGTTTACTGTACCCTAAACACAACGAAGAAAATGTGTGGAAGCTTAGCACATGCCATAAGGTAAAAGGGTAACGGTTAGGGATACCCATCTGTGAAAATTTGAAAATCTACAGTTATCATTGGATTGTTTTGAAATTTTAACACAACAATCACTGTATAGTGAGGAGTAACTGTGCTAAATTTCACATATTTAGTCAGATTAGTTGCTGACATATTAATATTTTATTATATTTTTTTTAATATTTGTATAAATGGTTCCCCCATGATGCAATTTTGATTTGAAAAACTTAATAATTTTCAGTTATGTCCTGTAATAGAATGATAGCAAATTGATGAGATAATTTCTTAATCTTGTTATTAGTTTGGATAAAAATAAATTTTAAAGTTTAAATTCATCATTTTTTCATTTAAATTTCGAAATGTAAACTTTAATATTTAATTACTCAGCAGTTATTCACGTTATGAAAAAATTATCTCATCATTTCTTTTTAACGTTATTTCTAAGCAGGCACACCAAATTTCATGCATAAGTACCGAAAATTGCATCGTGTGGAGCATTTTAAAAAGCAAACAGTGCTAAAAATAAAAACGTGGAAAAACTAAGTTTGAAGTCATAGCAAGGATAATGGAAGTGTGTGGATTTAAATGGACACGACCACTTACAGGCAATCAGTTAGACGGCCACGTGACATAGTTAAAACGGCCGTAAGGCTGTAAAAAGCATATAAAAATAAAGCAGAAGATTTATACTATTTGATAAAACAAAAATCCATTTTTGGCAATTTTTGAAATGTTTAGCCTTTTTACACAGATGGGTATCTTTAAAAGGTTTTCCGGGAAAGGAATACCTCACGCAGTGTGACCTCTACACAGATCTAATATCCTAGAAGCAATGGATGCAATGAGGGAACTGCAGGATGCCACAGAGGCGCGCGGAAGTCGCTAGCATATGATGAGATCTCTTCATGTCAATGCTCCTCAGTGAGACCCTCAGGCTGAGTGCACGCCGGACAAAGTCTCCCAGTGGGAGAAAATCCTGACACCGGCACCTCGAATCAAACCCGGTTCTCCAGCAGCGTTACCACCGCTCTAAGATGAGCTAAACTAGACTGGATTTGCAAGTAATGTGCAATTTACATTCGACGATGTAAGGTGTATATCTCCATAAATGCTGCTCTAGAGGACCATAAATTCCAACATTTTTACACATAACCCGCTTACAAATAGTTATTTACTTATTTATCTATTTATGTATTTATCAATTTATCTATTTATTTCTTCTAGTGCTCAGACTTTGGGTACAATTGCCATTGGTGTTCTAGATTCCCAGTACAACTGTCCATCTGTCACATTCCAAAATCTATGCTTTCTGCTGACCAAGTCTCCCCTTACAAATATTACTTCACCTAATGTACAATTTTCTTGGTTATTTTAACTGCAAAGAACAAATATCCCATGCTAATCTTTCATAAATTTACATTCAAATGTATACTCTTGTCTCATCAAAATGAAACGTGTTATAATACTATCCCAGACATTAAGAGATAACACATTTTCAGTTTAATATAAATACAATTTCACCTCTGCGCTTGTCACGAAAATGAGTATCTGCAATGCGTTAAATTCTTTTGCTGTTCAGCCAAACGTTTAATAGACGCCATGTGGAAGACCGTAAAAAATTACAGCAAGTACTCAGTAGTAAACTTTTTAACGTCACCGAGAGCAACTGTGAGATACAGGATGCTCAGTTTCTTCAATGTAAAATACGGCAATTAAACGTCATTGTTTCCTTAGAGATACCCTTGGTTGCTTGAAACGTACACAGGTTAAAATAAAATAAACATAAAGCTATTACGTTTTCAGCACAGTTTCCACAAATTAATATAAATAAACTCCTTGGTGTTCTCTGGTTTGTATAAAAAGTTTTAATATGTTCAACTTCCTAAATACAAAAATTACTTCAGAAAGAGAAGAAAACACGATTTATTATAACTGATGGAAGAAGAGAATAATTTAAGAAAGATTTCAACTGTTAATTTGGCACACTGAAGCATGATTAGCTAATTCAGGATAGTAGCATCTAAAAACGAATATGTTTACATTAAAATCGTTGATTAAAGTTCTACTAAAAGTGAGGTTTCAACTAAATTTCTGTTTAGAACGATTTTAACGTCCTGTTTCCACATTCTAAGAAAGGAAAATACATCTCATTTACAGGATATAAATAATTGTGCTGAAACGCTCAGTGGTAGGTAAATGAATGGCAAGTATTTTACATACTTTGCTATTAAACCCATGTCTAGAAATCTTTTGTTTAAATGCTAGGATCCCTGAAATATACAGGGTGGAAGGGAAGTCATTGTATTAATTTAAACCATTGGTAGATCTCGGTATTTGGAGCACATTTTGTATCTTACGTTTTTGTCTCTGAGGTATTTTAATTTTGTCGAAAACAAGCTGGCAACACTGCAGATTGTGTGGGTAGTCACTTTCCCTAACTCAGTACCTAAACAGCGTAGCGGTATGTCTTTGAAACAAACTCATATCCTGCCTTTTCCTTCCATGTTTACTATCCGAGTGTAGGCCAATCACAAGCGTTAGCTCTCAAAATATTACACGAAAGCGAAAGCGCCCAACCTGTTTACATCCACAAACTAGGTCAATTCCCTGACCAACCTCAACGCAACGTTGTCGACTTACCTCACGTCTGAAAGAGCAGCTTGGAGTATTCCTTCACGTCTTTTAAGTGATTAATTATTTCGAAACCCTGTGTGATGTCCCATAATTACTACCGAAGCTATGTCAGAAATAAGTTACTCTACGCATCTCACAAGTAACAAACTAGTATCTCGTACATTCCTGTGGAGTTACATATCCAAGTTGGATCAAAAACTATTTATTTTTTCCAAAACGAATGATCAAAAGACAAAACGCCATTCGACCTTGTTGTTCATAATCCTTCTGTGAAGCACACATTGGAAGGAATGTAATGACTTCCCTTTCATCCTGTATAGGAGGACGTAAGCAGTGCGGATCACAAAATATACGTGAGAAGTAAAAAAAACAATAAAATATTCTAGTTAAATGGGCGACTGTTAATCAACCACTGAACGAACTCAAAATGGCCGCCTCCAACATCGATACCTTTGTACATCGCCTTCTTAAGTGTTACCGAGCTCTCGGAAAGAGTTTAAACCGAGCGCGCATGCCCACATGTTAGAAGGTGAGCTGCTTGTTCACTTGTCTTGGAGTCATGTTGTGGCTAGGTAACGCCTGTTGGGGGAACGTTGCTGACACAGCCGGCAAGCCTCTCTTGCGTTCCCTCGGGCTTCGACGTAAATGAGTAGCACCTAACTATACTCTGTATGTAGAAGACCACCATTGTTCATTTCCACTTGAAGATGGCCACACAAATGAATCCAGGAAGTATGAAACTGCTGAGCAGAATAATACGGTAAACACAACAGTTGATGGACTGCTATGTATCACGATGGTAAATAACTCTTAACTGACGCATGCAACTGCCCTGCGCTTCGCAAGTTCTATTGATTGTTTACATGTAGGCATAGCCCTTCCCGTTCCCGAGGCTCTATCGCGTAAACTAAGTCCTAGACATGGGTCTATGATCACATGACACAATGGGACATATAATATACAGGCTGGAAGGGAAGTCATTACATTCCTTCTAATATGTGCTTCATAGAAGCATTACAAACAAAAAAGTCGAATGGCATTTTGTTCTTTGGTCAACCCATTTCGAAAGAATAAATGTTTCTTTTATCCAAATTAGATGCGTGATTCTACAAGAGTATACGAAGATAGCAGTTCGTTACTTGTAAAATGCGTAGACTAACTTCTTTCTGGAATACCTTCGGTAGTAATTATGAGATATCACACAGAGTTTCGAAATAATTAATAACTTAAAAGTCGTGAAGGAGTACTACGTTCAGCTCCTTCAGACTTGTAACATGTCGACAACGTTGCGTTGAGGTTGGTCAGGGAATTGACCTGGTTTGTGGATGTAAACACTTTCGCTTTCGCCTTGTGTTTTGGAAGCTAACGCTTGTGATTGGCTTACATTAAACACAGAAGGACAAGGCACGGTATGTGTTTATGTTTTCAAGCCGCACCGTTAGGAGGTTTGTTTATGTACTGAGCTAGGGAAAGTCCCACCCACACAATCTGCTGTGTTGCCAACTTGTTTTTGACAAAACTAAAATATCTCCGTAGGAAATGGTCAGAGACGAAAACGTAAGCTACAAAATGTGTTCCAAATACCGAGATCTATGACTGGTTTAAATCAATGTAATGACCTCCCTTCCACCCGGTATATTTCTACTTCCTATACCAGGTGAGTCAGCCGCCCCTTATTTTTTGGAAGGTACACCACCCATCAAACGGCATGTGCACTTTAGTCCAGTTTTGCTCTTGCTAAAATGTATTACTTCACGTTCTTAGAGAGAGGAATGCGCAAAATTTAGAGGAACAGTGGTTTAAGGGATAGGACGTACTCCTCGCTAAACTACATCTCAAAAACATACGACTCGTTTACTGAGAGGTAATTCCGGTTTCCAGCTGGTTTAAAAACCTTTATTAGAGTATACATAGCAACGTAATTCAGTAAACGCCTCTGATACAATCGGATCAGTGCATCAATAACAGAAAATGAAAATAAAATGGCGGATTCTTGTACTTAGGGGACTGGGTGCAAAAAGTTAGGGACACTCCTCATGCACCATGGACCGTTACAGTCAAAACGCACATAACTTTAAACAACGGTATATTGAAATTTTTTCATAAACTACGTCTCGTAGATCTCAAATAACACGCATAATACTATTGTCATTTAAGTAATATTAAAACGCCCAGCAAAGGATTAAAGCTGGCTTAAAAGGCTAAATTAAGCACGAAAACTCGCGAAGTGGCAATGACATAGCGCCTGGCATACATGTAACACTACTGAACTCGGAATGTGTTTTCAGTCAAGTCTCGAAATAGCTGAACAGAATTATGACTGTATCATGTGCGCTAACCTCAAGAGCGTGGGTTCGCGTCTCGGCATTATATGCCCTATTTATGCTCATCAAAACTTGGAGACCAAATTCACAATAGTCTAATTATAAAGTCCCTGAGGGTTTAGTACATTATAACTTAAATCGTTTTGGGTTGTTTTCATTTTGTAATAGAACAGGTATAGTGACCTCAGACCTATTGTACTGGCATCATGTAGTGTGCTATAGAACGCCGTCTCCGTTCATTCTGCACGCGTAAGCTGTTGCATGATCTATTGTACCATTCCTTTGCCATGTATTCGACAAAGGAGTACATTGATATGCTTTTGATGTATGGAGAAGCAAGAGCTAAAATTTCGTCCGATATGACACAATGTTGGAGGACGTTAATTAAAAAAAAAAAAAAAAAAAAAAAAAAAGCAAGAGCTAATTTTGTGAACAATACGAAGGAGGAAGGTTTTTGTATTAAGAAGCGACCAAGGAAACTTAAAATTCTCAAAAACTGCTACTGAGGCCTAGAAGAAAGGAACAGAGGGTCCCACATATGGTGCTGGGGAATTTTAAGTTGATTGAATTTAAAGTGCAAAAATATGTCGTTAAACTTTGAAATCCATTTTTCTCAATTTTTTTTTTTTTTTTAAAGCATTTTTTCACTATTCAAAATGCTACTTGGACCCCAGTTTATAACTTATTAGCTTGAAATTTTCAGAGGAGCTTCAGAGATTAAAGTATTCAGGTTTGTCATGAGCTGATTAAAAAATATTAAATAATTTAACCGAAATTAAATATTCTTCATAACTCATACTGAACTCAAATTAAAAATTTAGGAGAAATATAATGAACTGTAGGGTCCAAGGGTCATTTCATATTAGAGTATCAAAAAGTGATTTATTATTTATGAATATATATTCATAATTTAAACACGGTTTGACGTAGGAGATTGAAATTTTTGTGTACATTATATATTTTATATAATCAGAAGAAAACTGTGGATTTTTCAATTTTGATATGTTCATAAAAGAATAACTGTTTTACATAGGCATGTACATTTAGTAGCAAACCCAAGTTCAGCTCACTCAGGCAATGTTCTAATGTAAAGAAACAAAATTTGAATAAGAACCGTGGTTTAACTGACAAATATTTACCTTAAATTGCTCTTAGGCTTCCAGCCAGGTCGTTAAGCGTTGAAACTTCAGTATTTAGAAGGCTTGCATCGTCTTCGTGTTCAGGGAAGCTGAACTGAAGCGGAAGAATTGCACTCCTGATTACAGGGTACTGGGCGCGATGCCAACCAAGAGATGAAATTAGTATGATTAGCTCAGCTACTTTAGAGAGCTTCATATAATTGGAGGAGAAATACATGTTAGGTGGTGCATCAGTGAGACTGGTAGTGTGGGAGGATGGCGTTACTCACTAAAACTCCTCCACTTGTTATTACACTTACTAGTTAGGTTGTCATGCACAATTCAGTCAGTTACCGCATTGGTCTCCGGATGTGAAGCTGGCATACATTGCACGCGAGCGCGTGAAATATTAATTTTCCGGGATTACACGTGGCATATGCCCTGATAAACCTCGGTGGTTGGCCACATTTGTTCTTGCAGTCAGTACAAATGGAGTGGTAAACTGTATAATATTTGTGCAGTTGGGGCACATGTCTAGGCTAGTTAAACACTTTAAGTTTCATGCACTAGGTTAAGTGTAGTGTCAGGTTTTCTTCGCCTGGAAAAGGACTTCATTTCTGAAGATACATAATTATTTTGCCCAGGAAGAATGCTCTCGGGATGTCTGGCTTATCCTTTGTGTTGTCGGAAGTTGTTTCGTTGCTCGTCCGATAATGGTTCTTTTCGTCTGTTCGTTGTTGTAGCCACATAAGACTTCGCTGCGGTTTAGCAGCTTCAAATTCATGGAGACATTTCATCACAGATAAAACCGTTCTCGGTGACCTAAAGCTGGTCGCCGTTTGGGTTTTATTTAAACTTGAAAGACTAAACAACCAAAATGAGATAAGTATAAATACATTTAAATTGTAGTCCGTAAGCCGAGCTCCCTGTACCGGCACCAGGTAAAAGCCTTTCTTTAATAAACAAAACTAAAGCTGAAAATCTTGAGTAAGGATTTCTTAGAAAACTAACGGATTTGTTAACACATTTCAGAGAAAAAAAAATGAAGCTGGTTTTAGCGAAATTTCCAGCAGGTTTTTACCGGCGTATGCACTCTATGCTTGGTGTCCAGGTGGAAATAAGACAGAGCCACATTTTAAGGTGTTATTTTCTCTGGAACTAGCTAGTCTCTAACTCTCCTGTCTCAATATCCGGATCACTTAGCTATTAAGGGGACAAGGTAGTGATTCGTACACAATTTCAGTATTTCAAAACACAACTTTAGTTGAGGATATCTAAGCTTCTACTGCTCAGATCAAAATTTAATTTGGGATGACTATTTAGTGATTCATTGTACTTACATTGATATAGAGAATATCAAAAAATTATTGAAAATGGGCATGTAATAAGGCAAAAACTGATAACATGTTTTTGAAAAAATATAATATATATATATAGTACTAACGGCACAAATTCCTTCTACAACATTCAAGCCTATGTGTTGAAACTTTTGTAGTGCACTAGGCAATGTGTATTCATAACTTTTAACCTAAATTTACTTAAATATCTCTGGCTATATTGAAAAGAAAAAATATTTAACTTTTGTAAAAAAAAACTAAATTTCTTTTGCACAAATATTTTTTTTAAATTTTCTGTTTTGGATTTTTCCAATAACAATACGTTACATTTGCTTCTGAAACTACTGTAAAATTTTCATTCAAATAGGTTCAGTGGTTTTGAAAAAAAAAGTGTACCTGAGTTTGAAAAATGTCAAGTAACAGAAAACTACATTTAAAGAAAAGTGTGTCATCTCTGAAGTCCTCTTTACCCAGTGTGGCACAGCACTCTGCCATATTTAAATGGGGTAATTTAAAGCCTAAAATATGCCGGTACCCTTACAATGTATATATCATTTTGAAGAGGAAGATTTCTACTTTTTTTTAAAGATGAAAACAAAAAGTTGACTTTTTGAGCCCAAATCACTACCCTGTCCCCTTAAAGTGGTATTTTCAAATATTCCTCTGTTACTACATTTGATGCAAATTCTGCCAGTCCATATTGTTCTTCCTACATTCATCTGATACATATTCGGTTAGTTACTGTTGGTGCCGTTTAATTACTCAAGAATGTACATTTTCACTTATGTATATTGTTTTTCTCGGCAGCTGCTGTTAGATGCGTGGTTAACTCCACGAAGTGGCCATCCGTTGTTTACCAAAGGTAGAAACAAGCCATAGGTCAAAGTTTGTGTCTTAAGTAGTTTAATACAGCACAAAGAAGAACCAAATATGTAATAATTATTAGTGTGGAAGCATTTATGATCAATTTTGTATTACATGCTACAGTACGTGAGTTTAAGTTGAGATGACCTTTTTGCTCTACCGGGTTGGTCTAGGGGGATGCTCTAATGACGCAGGCCAAAGGTGAAGACCCGGACAGCCTAACGGTTCCAACGGCGGGAGAAGAGTGAGAGTCCCAAAGGCAGAGAAACAGAGGAGGCAGATCAGGCTCTGTAGTCGAGGTGAAGACAGCAGATCTATGGGACGGAAACCCTGACGTCAAATGACCTGGTCCTCCATTGGGCCAGTAACCCAATCCCGGAAAATGTTTTAAGTTCAGAAATCCAAACAGATAGAAGCCGGATTGATGATCCGGAAACGACCAAAGCGTGCAGAAGGACATGATTTTAAAATAGCAACCTGAAACGTTAGAACTATGAGCGAGGTGGGAACATAAAGCAAAACCTGGTGGGAGAAGATGTATAGGAAGACCAAGGAAGAGATGGTTGGAGGCGGCAGAGGAAGACGTTAGAGAATTGTGAGTCAGGGTGTTGGAGAAGACACTCAGGATAGAAAGCTGTGGGCTTCTATAGTTCGGGAGGCACTAGCCCTAGAAGGGCCGTAAAGCCAGGTGGCAGCAGCAGTAGCTCTAATGGCGATGCAAGTGCTGAGAATATTGCCAAAGTCACCCTTAGCTGCCAAGACTCTGAGGTGTGTCTAATCTACTTTCATCTCCCAGTAAATTATAAAGTGTAGAGTCTGGCTGAATTACAGAAACTGCATATTTAGCGGAATGATGAGACATGCACTCCCAAATTTCATGTTTGAACCTAACCAAAATTTTAAATAGTAACTTTTAATAGCAAAAGTTTTGAAATAATGCATAAGACAGTTAGGTATCTTATAAGAATTGAACCCGGTGTAGCATTATTTTGAAGAATTCTTCTGATAGGTAAATTATATAGAGAATAATAAGAAAAATGGTAACGAAGCGACAGATTAAGTTTTTTGCACTAAAATATTGTAAATGTGCATCCCTAATTGAATGTTTTCAAAGAAAAACAATGGACTTCAGACTGCTGTAGTGACAGATATCGTTACCTTTGCTATTCATTGGTTTTTTACTAATATCCGCATAGTAGCAAAGTTTCCAATAATAGAATATGATGTAAATTGTAAGCTTTCCAGCCTAAGAGAATGTATTACAATAATTCGTAGAAAACACATAGCCGAATTCTTATTCACTGATATTTATGCTTGTTTGAGTGTGATTAATTTTGTTGAGTGATTTGTCCCAAAGTTTTTGTTATGTCGTCTATACCTGTGTTCAGTGTGCTGTAAATATTTGAATAAGGAAGCTTTAAAGCTAAACAGTTGACATTTGGTCCCCATAAATTACGTTAAGTGTGCAGATGAACTCTTGGAGAGCATTAAACGCATACGCTAGGCGACCTGAGGAGCACTGTGGCAAATGTTCTTCAAATGTTCGCTGTACACAAACAACTCCTCTGCACTCAAATCAAGAAACTCACTCTGACGATAAACTCACAAAAACTGCCTCAACACTAGTTTCTCTCTCCATGCCGACTCACTTATATAGCCGAGAACTAGGCAGCGCTGATTTCACTGGAAGTACACGTCTCGCGAAGCTTGTTGTAAAATCCCGGTATTCTAGGCTTCTCGAACTATCTGGAAACGGCCTTTGCTCTTAACGAGCGTTGTCTAGCGGACCTAGAGTGTCCCTTTGATGTGCGGCCGGCCCCACGGTACACTCAGAAATAGTCCTACGACAACATTATCTTGGTTATATTAGATAAAAGTTATACCAAACAGTGAAATAAATCACCTCCGGCACAGTATAAGGTTTACATTCAAGCTGTTATTACATCATATATCCAAAGCTGGCTTTATTCAGAGACCTGTTGCTAAGTTTCCTTTATTTTTCATTTTGAATACACCACGCTTCCAAGGAAGGAAGTAAAGCAGAATTGCTAAAATTAATATTAGCTGTCAACGCAAAAGCTTTTCCGAAGAAACGATTCTGTTAATAGTTGCTTACAACTTCCAAATACTGTTTGTGGACTAACAGATTTTTAACTGGAGTAGAATTTTAGAAAATTCTTAATGGAGTTCAATACTCCTTTCGAGAGTATTACAAGATGAAGTTGCCGAAATCTGTGACTATGCACCTTACTTAGAGAAATCTGTATTACTTCATTCCCATTCCGCTTCAAATATAACATGTGTATATAAAAGTTTCTGCAATTAGTATTGCTTGACCTGTTTGTTGACAGTTTGAGTATGCTCACTTTCAGATTTTAGCTTCTTCTGTTGCTTGTTTTTGCTAATCTCATCGTAAGTGAGTGACACACAGAACCTTGCCCTTATAATACCTTCTGTACATAATAAAACGTCATCTGGTTCTGACACTTTCTAGTGTTGATTGGTAGCGCGCGCTTTCCTTTTGGTCATGGTAAGTGGATACAAGAAACAATTGAACTACTCGGGTCAAAATATCTCCAAGCTTGAAATGTGACAAGCTGAGAAAGCGTATCACAATTTTGAAATTAATTATACCAGGTAGCCCACTTCATCCGGCATTTGGGTAAGTAGATAACCCTTCGTGCGTCAAAAGAGCTGCAGAACGCAACGGCGCAATTCCTATGAATCGGGCGCCAGTGGCGTGAGTGAACTTTGTTTTACTTATAGGAAAAAACGAGAGAGTTTTCTTCAAAATTTTCGTATCGCATCATTGAACTTAAATACCAACTTTGGTTTTTAACCAACTTTTCGTTTTTGAGTTATGCTGCACACAGACTGACACACACACACACACACACACACACACACACACACACACACACACACACACACACACGGATCTTTTTTGAATTCAGAGTGTCTTAAAACATATACTTCCGGTAAAACTTCGACATCGAATTTTTGGGAGGAATACAATACTTCCTCTACTAACTACACGCAGTAGAGAAAGTAAAAAGCAACAAAACTGTACAATAACTGTTAATATTCAGTAAGTAGCAAGTTTAACGCACCAGCACGTGATAGCATAAAACACACGAAATGCGACAAAGGCCACAGGAGGTTTGTACGTCCCGTTTCCAATGAATGCTGTATAGAAGCAAGCGCATTCCCCTGAACAAAACACGGGGGTGTAGTACTGTTACTGCAGTGTGCCTACATTTTCCAATAGAGGCTGCCGGGCTGCGGAGAGTCGACCAACCCATTGCTGCCCGGCAGGCAGCCTATACCGCAGGCTCAACTCACAATTAAATTATTCCGCACTTACACACGGTACAAGTTGTACTGCTTCACAACACTCTTGTGACATACCAGTGTGCTTCACTGTTAATTAGTGTAGTAAGGCACTTCACAAACTATTGACATTAGACTCACCCAAATGACCCTCCACAACAATCCTAAACAAAACTATAGTTTCCAAACTACACCGTCAGCAAAATATATTTAAGTGTATCAGAATTATACCGGGTGGAAGGAAAGTCATTACATTAATTTAAACAAGTGATACATCTCGATATTTAGAACACATTTTGTATCTTACGTTTTTGTCTCTGACCATTTTCTACGGAGATATTTCAGTTTTCTCGAAAACAAGCTGGCAACACCGCAGATTGTGTGGGTATCACTTTCCCTAGCTCAGTGCATAAACAAACAGGGTAACTTGAGAACACAAATACCCTGGCTTTTCCTTCTGTGTTTACAGCGCGAGTGTAGGCCAATCACTAGCGTCAGCTCCTAAAACATTAAAGCGAAATCGAAAGTACCAGACCTGTTTACATCCACAAATCAGCTCAATTCTCGGACCAACCTCAATGCAACGTTGTCTTTTAAGTGATTGATTATTTCGAAACCCTCTGTGATGTCCCATAATTACTACCGAAGCTATGTCAGAAATAAGTTACTCTCTGCATCCTACAAGTAACAAACTGTTATCTTCGTATATTCTTGTGGAATTACACGTCCAATTTGGATCAAGAACCACTTATTTTTTTCGAAATCAGCTGATCAAAGAACAAAATGCCGTTAGACTTATTTTTAATAGACCTTCTATGAAGCATATATTAGAAGGAATGTAATGACTTCCCTTCCACGCTGTATATTTATTATTTCCTTACTATAATCGTGAGCTCTATTTTCACTCAAAACTACACACACATACACGCACACCCTCTATATAGGGTGTTCCGAACCTTTAAAGTTAAATTAAATTTAAATTTGACCTCCTGGGATTAATTTCACACAGACGATAGATAACTGGACCATTTTGAGATCAGAAACTAGTGGTCGGAAACGAATGTTTTGGATATCACGTGATTGTTCACTAATGGGGTCGTTTTCACCCGTGATGGTGTATCCAACTGCCGCAATAAGTTTACTATCGCCATTTCTGTATTTGTTGAAACTAAAAGGAACCATGCATTTTTTTCACTTGAACCCATAAATATAAGAACGGAAGAAAGAATAGTTACGATATCAATGGCCATCTATCTGCATGTAACCAAGCGGGGAAAAGTGTAACATAAATTCCAGCAAAAATTGTTTTCACTCTTAAGGTAAAGTGGGTGTAAAATTACGTTTTATAAGGATAATATAATAAAAAATCTGACATGTTACACTTACATGACATTCTGTACTCTTGTACTAACCATTCTTAGGAACTCTTATTCCTATATCTTCATCGTGTTAGTTGAGATAAACATTTGTACAAATTATCTTATTGCTTATTTTCTTGTAGTTGCAAGGGGAATATCAGAATACAGTAGGCTTTGAGCGTAGTCAAATATTTTAAAGCTTTCAAATTCCGTACTCTTTGCACGGTTAACACATAAAAATGAACAACGCTGTTCCATTTCACGAAAGTTTTAAGTTTTCCGAAACTGGCACAAATAACAAGGAATATCTCCGAAATGGTTCACTCTACAAAAGAAAAATGTATTTAGATATAAATTGCGTTTTAGGGAGATCTACATTTTTTGTATAGTAAGACTGTCCATCTCTTACGGTTTACGAGTTATTAAAAAATCACCCAGAGTAAACAGGAATACATAGGCTACATAGAAAATTAAAAATATACATTTCATTTGTGACAGAAATATCTTAAACATATGGCATTTTAATCAAAATCGTTAGAGCCATTTTCAAGAAAATAAAAATTTTCCAAAACTTTTCCATGAAAAGGTAGTTTAAGGTGGAGGAATTTTCTTCAAAATCTTCCTGTCGCATCCTTAAAAGACATTAAACTTAAATACCATCTTTAGTTTTTTTACCAACTTTTCATTTTTGAGTTATGCTGCCCACAGACTGACAGACACACAGACACACACACGAACGTTTTTCTAAAAATGTCTCAAAACATATATTTCTGGTGAAATCTCAACATCGAATTTTTGGGTGGAATACAATACTTCCTCTACTTACCAGTAGAGAAAGTCAAAGTATACTAAGTTAATAATGGGCAGAGAGAGTTGTGAATATAGGAAACCAAACTGCATTGTTACTATGATGCCCCTAATTCCGAATGTTTACTTCGTGACGCTGTTAAGCCACTGTGAGTTCTTTCTGGAATTATAATGTTGTTGTTTTACTTGTGTTGTGATTACCTTCTTACAGACAAGCATGAGGGAAGTTTACTGAAATGATGATACGTATTTTCTTAGGACTAGTACCAGCATACAACAGACATGAGACAAGGTGAATCGACCATTTAAACTGTGGAGGTCAGCGCAACAGTGGCCTAACACTCCCCGACACATTATTGACGCCATCTGTTAGGTTTCATGTGAACTATCTTCCCACTATATGGCTTGGGCCCAAACCCGTTCCTTAGATTCAATTGAAGCTACTAATATTCATAAGCTGAGAAAGTATATATCAGTTTGTATCTATTTTATAAAAAGATGTGTTAGGCCACTATTGCACTGACCCTCTCAACTGCATCTGGCATAATTTCCCAGCATAAAAGCCTCCCTTTCTCCTCACAAACAAGCACGTGACCTGGGGAACATTTGCAGATGGCTGTACAAGCTAAGAGAAAACTTACTTTAGCCCACCATTTTTGTTATTTCACGTTTGGTGCAAACCTCTACCAGGCTCGTTTGGTATGGAGGCATGGTTCTAAATATTCAATTTACGTCCTGTTCCTGAGCAATTAATCTCATGATTTGTATCTAAAACACAAACGAATTCGGGAAAGCGATTCTATCCAGGCCTGTAAATCTCTGCAAATTCTCTACGAGAATTCAAAGAGGCTGTAAGAGACTCAGTTGCAGAAAAAAATAATTGGCTCATGCTATGTGTGCAGTGATACACTATTGCCACTTAGTATGACTCTGTGTTTCGGTACTTGGCTGTGACAAGGTGATACATGGAACCCTAAATGTACTCAGTGAAGAAATAAAACACATATTTCTTATTTAGAGGAGACTCTGATATAACTCCAACTGATAAGACTAGTTTACTGCAAAACAGTACTCAATTTAAGGAAACGAGTTCCCCAGTGAAACAAGAGGGAACTTTCAATCTAAGGTTTACACTGTATCGTATGGGTTTCAAAATGCTAATTCCTTGGATGTATACTGAAAAGTAAAAGTTCCAATACTTTATCCTAAACAGCAATTACAAATGTTTACTGCCAAAACTTTTGAAGAGTTGATTCAAACAAGAAAATTAACACGGAATTTTCGTTAAGTATACAGATGGAAAGAAAGTTACTACATTCCTTCTAATAAGTGCTTCATAGAAAGATTACAAACAAAAAGGTCTGATAGCATTTTGTTCTTTGATCAGCCGATTTCGAAAAAAAATAAATGGTTTTTGATCCAAATTGAATGCGTAATTCCACAAGAATGTGTTTGAATGGTTTTTGAAATAATTAATCACTTATAAGATTTGAAGGAATACTCTGAGCAGCTCTTTCAGACGTGAAGTAACTTGACAATGGTGCGTTGAGGTTGGTCGGGGAATTAAACCGGTTTCTGGAGGTAAACAGGTTGGTCGCTTGCAGAGTGGTGTAATGCTTTGGGAGCTAACGCTTCTGATTGGCCTACACTCGCACAGTAAACATGGAAGGACACGAAAGGTTGTTTGTTTGTGTTCCCAAGAAGCACCGCTATGGTGTTTGTTTATGTACTGACCTCGTGAAAGTGACACCCACACAATCTGCAGTGTTGCCAGCTTGTTTTCGACAAAACTAAAATATCTCCGTAGGAAATGGTCAGAGACAAAAACGTAAGATACAGAATGTGTTCCAAATACCGAGAACTATCATTGGTGTATATTAGTGTAATGACTTCCCTTCCACCCTGTATAATTACTGAATCAACGTTTCTACTTTAGAGCGTATATTTACCCAGGTAATTTTCGGGAGCCTATCGGACATACTCTGCTTGTATATAGTCAGGAAATACCTTGCAAAACAGTTAAAATTCAAAACACAATTAAGTTTTAAAAATATGAAAGCAGCTAATGTTTTCTGCATGCTCTGCTTTCGATTTTGTAATTCTTTTGCTGTGCTTAACTCTGCTAAACTATAAGTAGCTCCAAAATGCACTAGTTTAATTGTTCACGTTGTATGAAAGCTGAAGGTTTGTCCCTAGATAATCGCGCTTGCATGTCCTACTGAAAGGTATATACAATGTTGTGTATGAATGTGGAGAACTTGCGGAAAGTTTCAAGGGCATGGCAATTTGTATTTCGATGACGTCCCTTTGTCTGATACATACAAGAAATGATGCTATTATCCTGTCGATCAATAGTCTGTCAGCATATCCAACAACTTTGGAGAAAGTACACGCAAAGCTTCCTTTTACATCTTAAGGGACACTGGGAGTGAAATTTTGGTCAAAATTGTCATAAAGTCAAAAATTGTTCATTTACCTTAAAATGTTCCTGGAACTCCTGTGCATCCGGATCAGCTAACATTTTTCATATTCCCCACTCCATGTGGTCATTACGGCCCAGTGCTCTTCCCTTAACGTACACAGCATGCTCCTATATAAAAGCCTGTTTTTCTCAAAACTACATTTCTGCACATTCCAAAAGAAGGTCGCGCCTGAGCTTTGCTTCAAATTCAATAAAAATGTCCAAAAGCATTCATAAATAGCAGCTAAACAAAACTATGCTTCAATATTGATGTTGTCACTAACATGAATTACAAAAACTATTTTTGTATGAAAAAAATCAATAATTCTTAAGATTAAATTTTCTTTGTTATTAAAAAAAATATGTACAGCATAATCAGCAAACGTATTTGAAATGTCTCTTCATAAAATTGTTACCCATGTTTTAGAGTATCAGTTCTGCCAATATAAATGAATTTTGAAAAGTCAATAGACGCGAGCTCTATTTTGAAAATGTGCCTATTAAATTCATAAAATAATTTATATATCATAAACGAATTATCCAATTTTAATGAAATTTGGTGTACCTCCTATTCTCATACAAACACAAACACAAACACAGTAAAAAGCTCAGAAAAATCTATCAAGAAATGTGGACCTTTAAAATTTCACTCCCAGTGCCCCTTAAGGGTACATATGACTGAATTTTGGCGATTTTTGGTAAAAAATTGAATTTTTTTATTTTAGCGTTAACAAATATTACAATCTTCCCTCTATCATATGCATCCATTATTTTTTCAGTTCCACCATTTTTAAAGCTAACAGAAGCCATCCTTTAACTCCATGTGCGTGGTATTTAAATGTCCGGTTACGCCCACTTTTGGGATATAATATTATTGTGCACTGTTACTGTACCATTTCACTCCTATTTTGAAGTAGGTGAACAGGAACTTGCTAATGATTGGCTACTGCCATTTGTAATGTAATTGAAAATATCACCTGAGGAAAGAAACAAGAGGTCTGAGGGGGAGACATATGGCCCAGGGCAATTCTGAGGTCAGTTTATTTTCTTTTGCCCTTTTCTCAGTTTGCAATTTTTCAGCATTTTGCTCCTTTCGGAGCATTTCTTATCAGAATGGCTTGAAACTTGCACAGTATGTAGTAATATGTACTAGAAATATATATGGTATTGGGTTTTGATATCAGATGTATTTTAGTGTGTTTTTTATCCTTCAGAACAGGCTGTTACTCCATATTTTTTAAACATTATGAAATATACATATTTACATTTTTCTGTAAGCCAAACAAATAACCAGATATAAAACCCAATACAATTCTAATTTATCCTTGTTTAAAGTGCATCTCTACAAAATTTTAGAATGATTGGATGAAAACTTTGTCGCAAGGGACTTTTTAAGTGCGACTATTAATTTATTTAAATAATTTGCAATATTTCTTGAACCAAGCAACATACAGAGTTGAAACTTTGCACAGCATAATATGGTTACAATATTAATATGCACACAAAATTTCATGAAAATTGATTTAAAAATATTGAAGTTGGAAAATACAGTCATATGTACCCTTAAGTTTTGTAATAATAATTTTCCTGCAGTTGTTCGTTAAAGGTCCATGCACAGTTTCTGGGGTAATGATTTGTGGAGATTTTAAAGCGACACAAAGAACCTTGACGTCAAGTGTACGCTAATAGTATAATGTATTATTCAGTTGCTGTGTAGTTAGCGTTTCAGATAGTAAGTACATGCTGTAAGTGAGTGCTTTAAGCTTCTTACGCTGCGACAAAAGGATATGCTTCGCGGTGATGAGTTAATACTTGACATGCTTCTACTGTTGCAATCAGGTCTCGGCCCTTTGGGGAGGTCCTTGGTTCCTAATTGGGGAGAACACATTAAGTGGGAAGCATAAATTGAATTACTTTTGTCCACAGATGATACTTAGAAGGCAATATACCTGTTCTTTGTCGTATGAAAACAGCAGTAGGCACTTCTGAGATTTCACATGAACTCATATAATGGCACAAAATGAGGCAGCACATACGTCCATGGAAAACAATATTTGAGCACATGAGGAGAGCAGAATCCAGCGTCGTGTTGTAGTGCGGTTTACACAAGTCCACATTTCCGACACGCAGCTGATTTATCGATAGTCTGTTCCATGTGTTGGAAATATAGGCTTGAGTGAACTTTCCTGCAATACGACGTGGCTCACTCTACAAAGGCTATAGCCAGAAAGTTCAAAATATGCGATTCATTGTCATAAACAGATCTTAAATGTGTGGCATTTTAGTCAAAATCGTTAGAACCATTTTCGAGAAATTCAAAATTTTCTAAGTAAATGGTAGTTTAGGGTGGAAGAATTTGCTTTACTTGGTTTATAACCGACTTTTCCTTTGTGAGTCATGCTGTCCACAGAGTCACACACACACACACACACACACACACACACACACACACACACACACACACACACACACACACACACACACACACACACACACACAAACACACACACACACAAACACACACACGGAATGTGTTCCAAAAATGTTTTTCCTTTTTTTTATTTGGATTCAGGGAACCCCAAAGCACAAATTTCCTGTGAAATCTCGACATCAAACTTTTGGGTGGAATACAATACTTCCTCTACTTACTATACGTAGTAGAGAAACTAAAAATAAAAATGCGTTCATCACCACTTCTATGAGAATAATGCTCTGTATTTGCATACATTAAACATTTTTATCAGAATATTTTTACATACAGAGTAAGTAAACGCGAATTACAACAAATGACGGCGGAAAACAAACCGATAGGAAATCCATGTTTGCATGTGAATAAAACCCACTAATAGTCATTAAAAAGACTGGAATTGAAAAAACACAAATTAATGCAGTCGTAGTTTTGTATGAAGCAAATTATAAAAATAGACTACGAGACTACGGCTTCGGGCTCTGTAAAATGTGCTGTAGTGTCACTCGTTCATTTAAAAGTTACATTTTGTTAGAATATTAACCTTAACCCTTACCGTTACGTTCTAGAATTATGTTACACTGAATGTAAACTCAGGTTTTAAAATGTACTTATTTTGAACAGATCCCTTCATTTCCTACGCGCACACCTAAGTAACTTTTAAAGCTTATAGTTAGTTTCAGGTTATATTATTCGATGTGCCTCCTTCATCAAAAGGTTATTAAAGAGGCAATTTAAACTAAATAAATTAAGTAACTGATATTACAACTTTCTAAAGCGGTTTGGATTTACTCACAAGTTCTTATAGATTTGAGTTCCTGTTATGCTTCGTTTTCCATCCGTCTGTCCGTTTCTCACGATGGGGATTCAGCCACACCGGCCAGTGGCGTATTGTCGTCAGACCCCGGGAGGAAGGATGAGCTGAACGTACCCATGGCAGAAAAGTTCTTCATCCCGACGGAGTTGCAGGTCGCCACAGAGAGCCCGCCATCTGGTCAATCGGTCCCCTAGAAGGGCGGTCGGCCGACCACAGTGCCTACCCACAGCCTGGCACCGTATTTCCAGAGCGCAAGCCTCACCGCAGCACAGCTCACCGGCGACCGCGCTGATTCTTACAACCTGGAAAGGCCGGATAGAAGGAATGAAATTAAAGGAAGTGAAACGGGGAATGTAAGGAAAATATCCTTTCCAGCGTTCGCCTTCATAACCTGGAAGAAAAAACGAAAAACCCAGCGTCAGGAAGGGTGGCTGCAGGAATCGAACCCACGACCTCCCGAATGCGGGCCACGGACGTTACCGCCTTAGCCATCACCCTTGGTTTCGTTTTCCGTACTCACAACAGCTCAAGTGGCGCCGCCGTGGCCGAGCGGTTAGCGCGCTCGCCTACCACCTAGGCGGCCCGGGTTCGATCCCACGGATCCGCGTGTGGTATTCGTAGTGGACGAAGCGGCGTCAGGGCGGGTTTTCTCCGGGTCCTCCGGTTTCCCCCGCCATCTTATTCCACCTGTGCTCCATCTTCATTCCATGTATCATCAGTGTCACCGCCTGCGGTGCCGTAGTAGTAAAAGCGGGCGTTAAACACTACAGCAACAGCTCAAGCACATTTGGTTTCACTTTGTATTGTTTTATTACTTAACAACAAAATTCTTAGGCTTAGGAGCATCTAAATCTTGTTCAATTCGTGTATAGAAAATTAAACAGCTGTTCCTAATCCCGCTTCTGTCATTGTGCTGTTTGAAAGACTTTTATTAATTTGAGATTTGAAAATAGTTTTAGTGTGCGTCACTGCCAACTTAAATAGCTGCGCGGAAATCAGTAACTACACTACGGTCGTTTTATGGCGAGTCCACGGACCACGTGTCACACGAGTTCCGTGCAAGTGAACCATGCTGCACGTGGTTCGTGGCCTTGTTGTAAACAGCTGTAGTAGAATGTTACTTGGGAACAGGACGGTAGGAGCATGTTCTCGGTATACCTCACACTTCAGTAACAACACAATTAGCAATGGTGAACCCGAGCAATGACAATGAGAGCATTGTTCTATTTTAGTGATAGTGTTCTTGCACCATAGCAAACAATATTGCTGCGCTTACGTCGTACCCAGAGAAGTGATGCTGACAGTGGGTTCATCTCTGCATTTCGTTTAAATCAGGCATGGGCACGAGCGGAGAGGTAGCAATTGAACTTGCCTTACCCACCCCACATTCTCCTGCCGAATGACAAAGGTTGTTTGGGAACAACACGTGCTGTGGTGGGTTCGTTCCACCTGCGCGGCAGTAATAATTTGTACGCTGTTATTAACTATTTTATTTATATAAACATATTTTGTATACAATAATTAGCACTGCCACCCACTGTGGTTAGATAAATTACATAATCTTCAAGTTTATAACCTTCTTTAATGTTATGCACGTAATATCCTCATACTGCCTTATGATTAACATACTAAATTGCTTCTCTTTCACAATAAATAATGACCTAGTTGCAAACGGGCGTATAAACAACACTCCTCACTCACTCACTCACTCACTCACTCACTCACTCACTCACTCACTCACTCACTCACTCACTCACTCACTCACTCACTCACTCACTCACTCACTCACTCACTCACTCACTCACTCACTCACTCACTCACTCACTCACTCACTCACTCACTCACTCACTCACTCACTCACTCACTCACTCACTCACTCACTCACTCACTCACTCACTCACTCACTCACTCACTCACTCACTCACTCACTCACTCACTCACTCACTCACTCACTCACTCACTCACTCACTCACTCACTCACTCACTCACTCACTCACTCACTCACTCACTCACTCACTCACTCACTAACTCAATCTCTTTGATCAACTTAATAAATGCTTTGGTTTTAAACTTGATATTAAGTTCAAACTTTGAAACACAAAATGCATGTTTATATTAAATAAACTAATAAAAAACTAAAGGGCTAAACAGTGGAATCATATCGTCACTTTTATATATTAACAAATACGAGTATTCAGAAAGTACCTTTCGAAATTGTAAATAAATACGTGCAAGTTCACCAAAGTTTGATTTATGCTTCTAATCAAAGTTGCGTTTCATATTGTAACGCTTTATGTTTACACTCTTCATGAAAGAGTCATACTCGCCACTGAATGAGGCGAGTCGAAACCTGAACAGCAGTGTAGGGAAGGGATGGCAGGTGGAGTGAGGCAAAAACATGTTCCAGGGGAGTGGCCCAGTTGTGCTGATTTTGCCCACGTCTGGTTTAAATGAATTCGCATGGTGAACAGGCACAGTTATGAAATCGTTTTGCTGTTTTGCTGTTCATAGGAATTATTATTATTATTATTATTATTATTATTATTATTATTATTATTATTATTATTATTATTATTATTATTATTATTATTATTATTATTATTATTATTATTATTATTATTATTATTATTATTATTATTATTATTATTATTATTATTATTATTATTATTATTATTATTATTATTATTATTATTATTATTATTATTATTATTATTATTATTATTATTATTATTATTATTATTATTATTATTATTATTATTATTATTATTATTATTATTATTATTATTATTATTATTATTATTATTATTATTATTATTATTATTATTATTATTATTATTATTATTATTATTATTATTATTATTATTATTATTATTATTATTATTATTATTATTATTATTATTATTATTATTGTTGTTATTGTTGTTATTGTTGTTATTGTTATTATTATTGTTATTGTTATTGTTATTATTATTATTATTATTATTATTATTATTATTATTATTATTATTATTATTATTATTATTATTATTATTATTATTATTATTATTATTATTATTATTATTATTATTATTATTATTATTATTATTATTACATCATCATCAGTAGTAGTGGTGGTAGTAGTAGTAGTAATAGTAGTGGTATTAGCACCAGCATAATCCTGGTAAAATATTTAAGTTAGTGATTAAGAAAATAGTGAGTGCTGTTTTATAACTACTTCTTTACTAAAGTTCACAAGGATAGGACTGGAATGAATTTGCTTGTTATCTTCACTGGGCGGCTGCCTCTGGCGCGGAGGATCCGGGTTCGATCCTCAGTACCAGCATGGGATTTTTCTGGTACAGAGTGCACTCAGCCTCGTTAGGTCCCTGAGGGGCCAATTGAAGAGCTATCCTGATAGAAAGGTAGCATCCCTAAAAGGTCAAGTAGTCGCCTTACGGCCGGGGGAGTCGGCATGCTGACCCCTGCCACCCCCGACCTGTTCTTCTTCGTGACCTTGGCTGCGCCTGGAGGACGCAGCGGCCGGGCGAAAAGGCTAACCTCTGCGTAGAGGAGACGCCCTAGGGATTGGGGATCTTCCCTGGACTTTATATTATACACTGAAGTTACTTTTCAGTATGTTGAACGTGGCTTTGATATAATCGAGCAGTGAGGAATCAAATAAGTGTTTAGAGCTTTATCCTTTATATGGCTTCACTCTATTGATCTGAGCTGCAATTAGGAAACTAGATACTGTCAAATAATTACACAGGTCTGTGATGATATTGCAGCATGCAAAGTTGAATGTTTTTAGCACCTTCTTAACATATTAAAATCGAATCTCAAGCCAGAAAGTTCCTATCAGTATTATTTTTTTTTATTTCAATTTTAATGTCAAAATGTCCATTCTGTAACTATGATTATTGTTCTGGCTAATCTAAGGTCCTGTCGGTTGCCCAGATGTTTCCAAAGGGCAAATGTAACATTGACACTGTTGCTACAATTAATATTTAGGAGACAAATCAAATTTAAGGATGCTTACCCATTCACCAGTTGTAATTTAAATGTGGAGACTCACGATACTTGGATGTAAGTATGTAATAGCGAAGTAAACTGTACCTCACAGCAACTAGTTCATTTTAAGGATATTGCATAAAGTTTCCACTTTTATATATTTGATTCTACCTTTATGGAGGATTTGTGGCGATATATCGACTAAAATGAAACTCCTGCCTACAAGGGCTGCTCCAGAGTAGAGCGACAGTGCAAAAGATAGGGCAAAGAGCAATCAAATAAGTATGAAATGGAACCTGCTTCCAATACGTGGGAAACCGACATCGTGGTTGTTCAGTCTGTATAACCGTAAAGTATAATAGGACCTAATAGCATTAGCCACAATGTGCTCTCGCCACATAATGGGGGAGATGAATCTGTATTCCTTTAAACATGCGTAAAATACATTAATTCTACTGTTATATTGGATTAAATTATAAACTATATCTGGTGTTGCAGTGAACCAAAACTTCTGTAATTGTGACCCTGGCCACCAACCCAGCTGCCCAGTGTTTAATGTTTAGCGATATGATACATTTACTTACTCACATATGTAGAGTCCGCATCGAAAGTGTTTGCACACGGTTGTGTTTCTAAAGAAAGTAGTATGTAGTGCTATTTCATATTTGTTATATTTATAATCGTGGCTCCAACGTTTTCAAAGTTAACTGGTAAAGTATTACACAGAGCAGGGAAATAATCGCAATGGGGAAGGTAGGGTGGTATCAAACAGTTAAGGATCTTATGCTACAACTTTTACTGGAAGAAGTTATATTAAAGTTTTCTTCATTGTTATTAAGGGACACTGGAAGTGAAATTTGAAAGTTCCACATTTCTTGATAGATTTTTCTGAAATTGTTACTGTGTTTGTATTTATATGAGAATAGGATGTACACCAAATGTCATTAAAATTGGATAATTCGTTTATGATATATAAATTATTTTATGAATTTAATAGACACATTTTCAAAATAGAGCTCGTGTCTATTGACTTTTCAAAATTCATTTATATTGCCAGAACTGGTACTCTAAAACATGGATAACAATTGTATGAAGAGATATTTCAAATACGTTTGCTGATTATGCTGTACATATTTTTTTAATAACAAAGAAAATTTAATCTTCAAAAGTATTGATTTTTTCCATACAAAAAAAAAATGTTTTTGGAATTCATGTTAATGATAACATCAATATTGAATCATAGTTCTGTTTAGCTGCTATTTATGAATACTTTTGGAAATTTTCATTGAATTTGAAGCAAAACTCAGGCGCGACCTTCTTTTGGAATGTGCAGAAATGTAGTTTTGAGAAAAACAGGCTTTTATATAGGAGCATGCTGTGTACGTTAAGGGAAGAGCACTGGGCCGTAATGACCACATGGAGTGGGGGATATGAAAAATGTTAGCTGATCCAAATGCACAGGTGTTCCAGGAACATTTTAAGGTAAAAAACAATTTTCGACCTTTTGACAATTTTGACCAAAATTTCACTCCCAGTGTCCCTTAATCTTTACCCTAATAACAATCTACATTTTAGGTTCTCCTTTGAATAATGAAAACTGTCAACTCACAATTTTCGTATTAAAACATGCAGCATTATCATGTATTTTAAAACTGGAAGGTGGTATCGGACAGTCTTATTTGGTAGCGTTTTACTGTATAATATCCATATTCATGGTTTTTTGGCCTTGACACAAATATCGCTTATAAAATAAGACATACGCAATATGCGTCTCCTGCCTTCCGTTTCCTGGCGTATTTCTCTCTTACACAATCACACACACTACTGTTCAAAATGCTGCTTGTTGTACTCTGATACGTAAAGCAGAAGTTAAAAATATGAAGTTAACCTTCACTACCAACTAAAATACTGAAAATGTTATCCTTAAATCTCATTAACTTTAGGGAGCGAGATGCACTTCTGTGAGTCACATCCAGTGCGCGCGCACATACTGATGCAAAGCAAGCAGAACCACCAGTCCCTTTGTTTCAATGCTTGTCGTCATACGCTAACAATACTAATTCATAGCAGATTATTGCTCGAAACATACTCCTCAGCAAGAAAAATGCCAACTGGATTAGTACATAGATAATAGGAAAAGTTAAGTAAGGAGAACTGGCAGGGTATGCAACACATCACCGACATCCATTGACGCTACGCCCCTGGTTAACTTGGATGCAAAATGCCTTTTAGTCAATTTTCTCCACTTCCACCTTGACGTTTTCCCCCTGTAGTGATGAATACGGGGAAAGATTCCATCAGTAAATTACTGTGATGTAACAGAAATATCGGGGCATTGAAGTTTCAAGGATGCGACACGAAGATTTTAAACAAAATTCCTCCGCGCTGAGCTACCCATTACGCGGAATAGTTTTCAAACATTTTTGATTTTCTCGAAAATGCCTCTAACGATTTTGACTAAAATACTATATGCTTGATATATTTTTATGACAAAGAAATGTATATCTTGAATTTTCTGGCTATAGGTCACGTAGTCCTGTTTACTCTAGATGGCTTTTGCATAACTGGTAGACCGTAAGAGATAGACCAAATGTTACTGTACAAACATGTAGATCTTGCTAAAACACAATTTATGTGCAAATAAGTTTTAGAGTGAACCATTTCGGAATTATTCCTTTTTATTTGTGTGAGTTTTGGAAAACTATCGTCAAATTGAAGAACGGAATCTCAAAGCTTTAAAAGATTTGACTATCGCGCAAAGCCCCACATTCCCCTTGTGCCTACAAGGAAATAAGCAATAAGATAATTTGTAAAAATGTTTATCTCAATTAACACGAATAATATATACGAATAAGAGTTAGTAACAATGGTTAGTACAAGAGTAGAGAAAGTCGTGTGAGTGCAACACATCAGATTTTTCTTTGTCATATTCGCTTACCTCAAAACAAAATTAGTAAGATTTGATTCATGAAGTGAGAAAAGTTTTAATTTTTTGTTGGCCAGTGTTGTTAGTAAAGTACTGAGTCCTGTTGGCCAAAAGCACTTAACTTGGTCTTTACCTGATCCTTTAGTACGTCACTTAAATACCCGTAGATGCTTTACGTGCGTATTACAACAGTTTATGCATGCAAGCACACTGCTCTTTGTTTCATTACAACTTCATAGCCACTCCAAAAGCTATTCATAAGAGCGTTTATTTGTTGGAGCGAGTGAAATCCACAAAGTAATGTACCACTTTTAGAAACAGTGAGCACAATACAGAACACACT
This sequence comes from Tenodera sinensis, assembly GCA_030765045.1. Lineage (NCBI taxonomy): Eukaryota > Metazoa > Arthropoda > Insecta > Mantodea > Mantidae > Tenodera > Tenodera sinensis. The sequence continues at coordinate 13,907,723 of CM060962.1, read as the reverse complement.
TGAGAAAAAGAAAGCAAACTCTCTGGGATATAAATGAGGAAAAAATCTCCTTGCTGACGTCTGGAATTTTCGAGCGATCTCAGGAGCAATAAATCGATCCAAGGCTTCTACAGAGAGCATTGCCAGGATGGCACTGTAGCAAGGAAGAGAAAAGGGAATAGCTTTGTTTTGACAGCGCAAACCAATGGAAATAGTTCTGTTTTTGTGAATAAACCTATGAAACACAAAATATGTTGTTAGAATATTCTAAAGATGAAGCATCTGCCCAAAATGGATTACTTTAGCAAATAGCTGCCAACGGAGAGGAATATTGAACAGTACACTTCAGAGTAAAGGGTACAGACACAGAGGGGACACCTCGCTAACTTCAACCTACAGAGATCTATTGTGGCTACCACCTCCAGGAGGCAAGGACGAAATGAGGGAACCGAAGATACTTCACAGGGTCGCAGCTAGACAGGCCACAGAGACGCACGGAAGTCTGAGATAGCTTCATCCCAGCGCCAGGCCCCGCCAAGCAGCCATCACACCGCGGTTCCGGTGTTGCACGGAGGACAAGGGCAGCCGGACGCCACCTAGCGCCGAGAAGAGCAGTTACCATGCGCAATCATCCGCGCCATCTGCCCTGCACTGCCAACACTGCTCGCCTGAAAGTTCACCTGAACGATTATGAGGAAATGAAATGAAGGGAAATGATGGATTGTAAACCGTGGTATGAAAGAATGCACCTCAGCATTCACCTAAGCGACACGGGGAAACCACGGAAAAACCCATATCAGAGTGCGTGGCCACTGAAATCGAACCCGCGACCTCCCGAATGCGGGCCTCAGACGTTATCGCCTGAGCCATCCCATTCGGTCAGTGGCGTATATTGTGGACTATCAAATCTATCGTATTACCGAAGCCCATATCTAAACTAGAAATTTATAAGTAATATATATAATAATTGCAATACCAGCCATTTTCCGTCATGAAGAATTAGCGTGTAAGATGGAATATGTCTCGTTCTCTACCAATGAACAGAGAGGAGAGTAGGGCTTCGGATGCTTGCTGCCGCAGCCTTCACTATGATGCGGGAACAGAGGGGTGAGGTGGCAGAATGCAGGAATAAGCACGCTAAGGCTTCAGAATCCCGTGCCGCTATACTCACACGAGAGTTTCCGAACACGACTGGCTGCATAGCAATAGCACGTGGAGTTAAAAACAACAAGGAATGTTTTTGATAGCTACGGTTCTCAACAGTTGTATTAATATTATTGATTTCATAATGCACAGTGTACCAAGACAGTTGCTACTGCTAATGCTTCGAAACGGATGAGCAATATGTAGTAAACTAATTGGTGAAAGCACCATACTCGCAGTTGAAATACGAGGATAAATTAGTGATAGTAAAACAGGGAAGCAAGGAAGGCCTACTGCAGCTCTTCCGTACTTGCAATGTGAGCATTAGCAAAAGAAATAAGAACACTTGCAAAAGGTATTTTAACATAAACGATTATGTGTGGCTGACTGGTTCATGTGAACTAAATAAACTTTATTGCTGGCCATGCTTCTTTGCAACCGAGAAACCACCCAGGAATACGAGTTTCACAAATTTAGCGTACTTAATCCCCATACATAAGAGATCAACAACGCTTACCAAATCTTTTACAGCTTTGAAAACCTTCGACTGTCAAGGGACTATCAGAAAAAATAATTGTTGACCGTTTGCATAACGCAAAGATTAAAGAAAATATAAATGTATTGAATAGGTTGGTGCAGTTCACTTCCCCAATCTGTGAATTATATTAAGAAAACCAAAAAGTTCGTTGTTTCTCTTAATGATTCACATTTCAGATTACAAGTTGCACACCTGAAGATCGCAATTTACCTTTCCATATAGTGAGTACAGGTTATAAGTACTACATTGGTCTATCTTTGACATCTCCAGTAAGATAATGCTAATAAAAGAGGCGTATATTTAAGCTAAATGAAGCTAAACACAGGAATGAATGACATTTTAGAAAAGTCTGGTGTGTTACCCTCACATGACCTTCTCTTCACTTTTACTAACCATTCTTACAAACTCTTATTCCTATACCTTCTTGTTATTAGTTGAGATAAACATTTGCAGAAACTATCTTATATTTATCGTCCTATATTCTTGAAGGGGAATATGGGAACACAGTAGACTTTGAGTGATAGTCAAATCTTTTAAAGCTTTCAAATTCGTTGTCTTTGCACAGTTAACATATTCAAAAATGAATAACGATGTTCCATTTGACAGAAGTATAAGCTCTGGAAAACTCACACAAATAACAAGGAATATCTCTAAAATGGTGCACTCTACAAAAAATTTATTTCGACATAAGTGGTGTGTTTTAGAAAGATCTACATTTTTGTATAGTAAGATTTGGTCTATCTCTTACGGTTTACCAGTTATGCAAAAGTCATCCAGTGTAAATAGGACTACACGGGCTATAGCGAGAAAATTCAAAATATACTCCTAAAGTAAGAACAAATTAGAAACTAAAAACTTCACTTATCTTAGGAATGTTGCACGATCTTTTTGCACAAACTAAGATAAGTGAAGTTTTTAGTTTCTAATTTGTTCTTACTTTAGAATCTTGTTGCTTCACTGTTAATAGCTTCAATTTTCCTTACTCAAGATGTACATTTCATTTGTCATAAAAATATCTCAAACATGTCAGTTTAGCCAAAATCGTTAGAGTCATTTTCAAGAAAATTGAAATTTTCGAAAGATGTTCCATGTAAAGGGTAGTTTACTTCAGAACCTTCGTGAGGCATTCTTGAAAAACATTAAATTTAAATACCAATTTTGGTTTTTAACTGACAGACAGATACACACACACTCACACACAGAGAGAGAGAGAGAGAGAGAGAGAGAGAGAGAGAGAGAGACATAGACCTTTTTCTAAAAATTCTTTTTTGGATCCAGGGGACCCCAAAACATATATTTCCGGTGGATTTCTCGATATCAAATTTTTGTGTGGAATACAATACTTCCTCTACTTTACTATACATAGAAGAGAAAGTAAAAATAAATACAAGCATATAAATATAGCGCGGGGCTACTAGGCCCCCTGTTGTACCAAGACGCGCGCGTAACGGAAGGAGGTTAACCAAAAACCTCTTATAGTCCGGATTTGGCAGTCCTATTCACAATCCCAGCATACGCCACTGCCACAGTTGTTGGAGTGTCTAACAAAATGTGCATTTATGTTACATTAGGGCTGTGCTGAAAAAGAGCGATAAAGGCATAAGGATAGCAGAACAAAAGGCATAACCTGAGTGTCCATTAAGTGCACGAGCACTTGTCCATACGTGCCATAAAAATGAATGTGTAGCCGCCGAGTGCACAACATGGAATTAATTTCAGAGAAAGGTTCGGCTTTCCAAACGTTATTAGAAGTAGCAGGATACACAGCAGCTGTAATAGTGCTTTAAAAGGGTAATTAAATAACTATTTCACTCACTCGTTTTTGTCTTGAGTCTCAATTAATTATTGAAAATCAGTTTCAATAAACACCTATGATAAGGTTTTCGTGGCACGTACGCAGCCGATGATGATAATCAGCCATTATCTTCAACTCGCCGAATTGTGCGCACAGCTGAAGAAGTGTTATTTGGCGCTATTTGTGAAATTAATATTTAATATCTACCTCATCAATCTGCTGATTACGTGCACCAATTTTCTGTTAGCTAAACTGGCCAATTTGTGATCATCCACGTAGACCTTAAGTGGCGGCATTGCTACTTTGCAGCTTCTTCTTTTTTGGACATTTTAAGGTTTAAAGGCACGAGAGAATTCTGATAAATTGCACGCGTATGCCATCCTACAGAGAGAACCGCTTAAGGGTCAATCCACCTCAAATCGAACACCCGTAAAACACGACATTTTCGTAGGAGGTTCAAATTTTTTTATGAATAATAGGGATCAAATAAGGAGACCAGTATTTTTTTATTTCCGTATTTTTAAATTACTTGCTTAGTTATGGCTATTAGAAACTAAGCAATTTCTGCGCCCACCGTAATATAAAATCACTTGTTACTCTAAGTTCATATAGAGTTGAGAGTTGGAGTTTGGCGCACTGGAAAGGTTAAATACAACACTTTTAACAACTTTCGATCAATCATTATTACACATAAATTTTGGACTGTTTTTTGATGGTATATTTTGTAAAACCAAAAATATAATTTAAATCGATGTTTTAAAAATCTAAAAAAAATACACACGTGTTCCCTGACATTTTATCTATAAAATAACATGTTGAAAACTATGGAGCTTGCATTAGTGCATTTGCTACAATTTTTTTTCTGAAGGCCTGCAAGCGCTCACGGACGAGTAACAAGCCAGGTGACTGCAGACAGACTGCGAATTGCCGCGTCAGCTATCCTAATCAGATGACTTCTTCCTACTAAGGCAGTACAGTCCATACAGAAAAATGTCTCCACAATCTTTCTGATAGCCCTGTGGTATCTGATACGTGATTTTGAACTTTTGAATTTTTTTGAAAAAATCTTCTGATGTAAGCAGTTCTTTGCTTTTAGCTTCTTCCTTCATGTACGTCCATACATTTGAAATAATTTCTCTGCTCTGACTGTGTGATGTTTTGGTCCGTAATTTAGAACGTACAGGTGGCATAATTGATTTACGCTATGATCAATGTCTCACAAATTCACAATATTCACTCTTTATCGCAAAGATCTATGTATTCAACTGCACGCTGCGCTAAAAAGCACCTTTGAATTAGGAAGACTGTCTCAGATCATGCAGACATCATTACCTTCTCCCTCCCTCCCCATGTGCATGGTTTCATTCGCACAATTATATAATATGAAACAGACAAAAGCTATGGATTCGCCAACAGTTTAAATTGCATATTTTAAAAACATTTTGAAGATACTAATAGTGTACATATAATAGTGTCAGCTAGCAGTGTTCTCCTTACTGTACTGTTGTAACGTTCATGGAACCTCAAGCAGTGGACAGTTGCCGTAATGGAAGGTGGCGATTGTGCGAGGTTACGGTAGCCGTCACCGTTGCACTGATTTGCAGGTAAGTTAATTACAACTGAACTATTAGAGACTCCATTCTGATTTTTTCTGAGAATATTGAATAAACTTCATTGTATTTTTAGTTTTTTTTCCAGATTTTTAAATGGTCGAGTTTATGTTATTATCTAACTTTAACACTTTAATCGTATAAAATATAATACTAATAATAATTAATAAAATTTTCTAATAAATACCCCACGAAATACTGCGATTTATCTTTAATTTGAGCCAAAGATCAAGTAATTTGCTTCATTACAATCGGAGGTATGATTGATCGAAGAGTGAGGAGCGCGCGATTTTTGGGTCATTTCAAAAATTAATATGTGCCAAAATAAATGTTTTTATATCAAACGAAGAAACACGAGTCAAATATATTTTGTTCCAAAACACCAAACAAAAATTTCAAGAAAATCTGAGAGATCAAGGTCATTTTTTGCCATATTTTGTTCGATTTGACGCGGAATGACTCTTAAATCACATTGTATCCTGCCTAAAGGTTACTGAGGTGATCGGAGTTCGTAGAAACTGATACGGAACTGAAAACTAGAAATTGTACATTTTTCAGTAGCGTTTCACTCCTTTTGAGTTAGTTTCGACATACAACTAGACCAAACATTTATTAAGACGCGAGTATATATTAGGAAACGAGTGAAGCGAGGTTCTTATATTCATACGAACACCTTAATTACAAATTTAGTCAAGTTTTATACGACAGTATACCTAATTTTATAGTTGAAATATTGTAAAATGTTGTACACTCACCAGGGACAATGACCTACATATAGCATCAGCTGATATTTGGAGTTCTGCGCAGGCGCTAAACGATCGATTCGTTTCCAGCACGTCACAGCTGCATGATGAAAATTATAACCTTGGATTGCTACGTAACATTGAAAAATAGAAGGCAAATTGAATATATTAGTTTTTCAGATGAAACTTTATTTCATGTATAAGTTATTTATTGTACAATTAGTGAAATTAATTTGCGGGACTGTGCTTAGTGCGATATTCTTGGAAGTCGATGCTGTATTGAGGTTAATTTGTGTGTTTTGCATCTTACTTACATTGTAAGTAGTGTCCGACATTTTAGCGTTTTCTAAACAAGCGCTAGCTGTGTGTCTCGAAAATTTTGATTTTCCCAAAAATGGCTCTAACGATTTTGACTAAAATTCCATGTTTGATATTTTTATCGCAAATGAAATGTACACTTTGAATTTTCTGGCTAGAGCCCATGCAGTCCTCTTTATTCTTGATGACTTTTGCATAACTGGGGAACCGTAAGAGATAGATTTCGTTAAAACACAATTTATGTCAAGTTATCATTTTTGTGAAGTAAGCCATTTCGGAGATATTCCTTGTTATTTGTCAGAATTTTGCAATACCTGTAGACCGTTCTGAAATGGGAGATCGTTAATCATTTTTATCACTTGGTCATGCAAAGAGAAAGTCATCGTATGGCGACCACTCTTGCAACATTTGACTATCGCTTAAAGCCTACTATATTCCCCTTACATCTACAAGAAAAGTGGCAGTAAGACAATTTCTACAAATGTTTCTCTCAATTAACAAGAAGTCATATGAGTGTAACACATCTGATTTTTTACTTTGAGTTACTTAGTTTTAATTTATTTCCATGGCATTTCTTTTTTTGCCTTTAGTAACTTATTTTTAATGAGAGTCAATTATAAGAATGTTTAATGTGGGTGAAATGACCATAAGGAATATTTTTCAAGGTTCTATTTACTAGAGGCACCGTTCTTCATTAAGTGAAAGCTTCTACCTGAAAATGAGGCTGCAGAAGAAGGTTGCAGTTGGCAACAACCGGAAGTTTCGCAGATCCTGGTGACGGCAGTACATTAGACAACTACCCAATAGACATTTAGACACAACCAAAACCCTCACCAAATTTTGCATTTTGATCAAAACCAGAGTATATCCAAGCTGTTAGGGACTTCCGCGCGTCTCT
>CM060962.1:13893199-13898199 GCA_030765045.1 Tenodera sinensis | reverse complement strand
GTGCATGGCAGTAGCCTGTTATCTGTAAATCCCCATCCTCCGGATCTGGGGAGGTCTGCGAGTCGCGGGCTCCCCAGTGGAGCCGGTCTGTGAGCCAGCACTGGGGAATGCACATCTATACTCGTTGGTGAACTTGCCATTTGTCATCACGCTTCGTATCCTCTCACCTCATTTCTCCCTCCAGGGATCCCCGCCCCGTGGTTTTGTTAACGTCCTCCAACGTAATTTCATATCGGACGGTGAATGAATGAAACGGGTGAAATGATGCTCAAATGAGCCCGATGCCCATAGAGCTTTAAGTTACCCGACATTCGTCTTCTCAGGATAAGGGAAAACCTCGGGAAAAAACCTTATCGGGATAACTTACCCTAAACAAGATTCGAATTCGCGACCTCTTGAGCGTGAGGCAGACACGCTAACCTTCACGCTACCGAGTGGGCCCCAGAGGTCACCGTCACGGCCATGGCCACGAGAGATTTCATTTGTCGAAGTGCTAAGTCTCCCCTCCAAACCTTTTCTATTTTATCTATGTACGTTAAAATAACTCATTTAAAGGCACATCAGTTTGCCATAAGTATTCAAATACTTCTTTACTAGTCGTATACTTATGGTCCCTAGTAAATTTGCCTCGTTGAATGAACTCAGCTTCCCTCTCGGGCGAATAGTTTGTAAATATCACGAACATTTATATTTATATACTATATGCATATATTTGTGCATTTCTTCAAGGGCGTATACATTTCGATCCAAGGCTTAAATATCAGCGTAGTCATTCAGAACGTGTTAGGACCTAAATTAGGAAGAGCGATTAGTGTAAGCAGATCACTACACATCCTTTGTTTTGAATTTACTATGATGTAGTGATGCTTTTAGTGCTACATACAGTCCCAAAGAAAGAATTCATAAAATCACTGAAAAGTGACAAAAGAGTCTAGAGAAGGGACTGTATACCTGACCACCTTGTCAAATGCTCGTGCTAAATTCAAGCACTATCCTAAAACTCAATTTAAAATTGCCATGCATAGTTAGACGGCAAATCTGTGCATTACCAAGTGGGTGTAGCTGTGTTAAAGGAGGTTCCAAGCAATTTTCATACATTAAAAACAAAAGAATGGCTCTAATGTGGCATAACAAATTTTGGAAACCAGTTTATATCATTATAAAACGAAGAATGAGAGGAAAGCCCTCTGTAACGCACGTTGCAAACTACCGCAAAACGGATCTAAGAAGCTGATGTCAAAATAATACTTCAGATATACAGGGTGGAAGTTACTGGTTCGACCTACGTTAACCAGGGTTCCACATGATGCGTGTAATATAATTACTGTCAATAAAGAGCGGTTTTGTCGAAAAAGCATAACTTGTGTCAAATATTTGGAGCCATCTAGTTTCTTGACGAATGGATATAAGTTGTTCATTATGTCACATTGCTGTAATGCCTTCTTACGTTAATTCGAATGAATTTAGCAACAATTTAATGTTAAATGTGATGCAAAGTTTAATTTCTAAGAGAAACATGATGGCAACACCTTGTCGTATTTTCCTAAAACAATTGTGTTCTGTTGTAGATTACTAGGCTGAAATAAAACGTATGATCTCCTTGTCATAAGCGATATCTGAAACTGGCACCCCACCCACCTGGCGCATGAACTTGCCGCTTGCCCTTCTCTTCCCTTTCCCCTCACTCTTCGTAGCGCCAGGCAACACCTCCCTTAACCTCCCCTCAGTTCGAATGTGAGAACACGCGATGTTGCCACATTTCTCTTAGAAATTCAACTTTGCATTACACTTAGCATTAAATTGTTGCTAAATTCCTCCGAATGAGGTTAAAGGGTATTATAGCATTGTCCACATAATTTTTGCGCGACAGTTAGTAAAATAATAGATCATTTATATCTACCCATTCGTCAAGAATAACTGTATTGGACATATTTGTCACACTCATCATGTAGGATCCCTGGTATGGCCGAAGTAGTATCTTCCAGCCAGTATACATAATGTATAAATATTTATGAAAAATATTAAAGTACCTACCCCATATGTTTACCATTTTAAAAAGAGTATAACGTGTTCACACTGATAGTGCTTCCCATGGAAAATACTGAATAATCCGCACCTTGTTGCAACTCTTTCAGGTAACATCTTCATTGTTAGAATTCCTCTCAAATGTCATTTGTTTATACTTTATTTAATTTTCCATAAGGAAACTTGATTAAGGCCTCCAATTGCTCCAATATATGCTGAAGAAATAATTGCAAATTGGATGAAGTAATTATTTGTTGGTATGTAGGAAATCAGCATTAACGGAGCAACCTTAATGCAATATGAATGCGCAATGACTATTTTGGAATAGTGTGAAACAAGAGTTTTGTTTTTACTAAAGCCAAATAGAAAGTATTTAATGACTTCGTTGTGGTATTTTCAAGTTCTTTGGAATTTCCTTTATGGTTTTTTTTTTTTCTCTCCAGTTTCCGCTCACATAGGTAAAAGTATTTTCTTTCGCTTTCAGTAAGAGGAACGCTGCTAAAAAACTTCTCTGCGTAATATTCATAGTATTCCCTCGAACAAATCAGTAGTCGCATCACGACATCTTTTGGCGAGTTACTGAGCTCACTGTGTCCTGGTACAATACCAAGGTTAGAGGGTTGCATTGCTGGTATTGGGAACAGCAGAAAAGTAAACAAACAGTATAAAGTAGACGTAGATACACCTAACAAGGTGAAAATCTTAGGAATTTTAAACGCCCATAAAATATAAGAGGTGTTAATGAAACGGGGAATATAGAGAATGAGATGTATGTGCCCTCGGTATGAACCCTGACCGGTGGCGAGGCCTCCCCAACTCCCCACACCCCGCACTCACGACAGGCTTTTGTCATCACTTACCACGTTCTCATTAGCGTTAGTAGTCCACTTTCATTTGTGAAGATGCGAAGCACTTCCCTAGAGCAACGCATGCTTACGTGGAAATGTTATTTCAAATACGAATAGGCTCCTCCGTTTGTAAAGGACTAATCTGAAGTTTACTGCTCGATTGTCTTCTTCATAATTTCGGTTCACACTACTGGTTTAGTGTGAAACAGGAAATACGTACCTACAGTGTTAATTGAAGTAAATGTTCAACTCTGGAACCGAAATTATAATGTCAATATATATATTTGATAATAGAAAGAAACAAAAGGAGATTCTAGTCAATAGTTAAGGGGAAGACGTAATAAAGCTGAATATATTAAAGTCTCAAGAATGGAAGCCTAGGCAGATTTAAATGAGTGATAAGGTTACAATTGTTGTTTATACGAAGCCATAGTGATCCCGCGGGCTGATTCGTATCTTACCATAACGTGCTCTAAAGTTAGCCAATGGAAATCGCTTCCTTCGTGTTGCTCACGCAAAAACAAATGCAACGCAACACACACTCGTCTTGAATCGAGCCGAGAGAACACGTAAAATTTCGGAGTTGTACGTAAGCTAGCGCGTATACATAATTCGGCTGCTCAAGGGTGACAAAGTTAAAGTGTTATAACGTTGTAGTTGAAGTTACAAAGTTACATTCTATTTAAATATCGTCGGCAGTTCTCTACAAATCTGGAAATTTACAAATAAAGTGATATGTTGGTTAATTCTTCGTTTGGTTCCATTCCTACCATAACTCACGCATACCCTGTAGATTAGGACCTCTTGCTAGAGCTAGTCCGGACACCAAACACGAGATCTTATAGGTCTTAGAGGCGACGTCTTCGACAGAGAGGAACGTTTGCGTCAACTCCCGTCATGAAAATCACTATCGAAGTTAGCACAAGTTTGGGTTTCAGTAACTTCTGCACACACCGCAGTAAAATTGCTAAAACTGAAACTTTACAAATCTACGTGTGTTCATAATTTAAAACTGGGTGATTCCGTATCTCGTGTGTGTTATTACAAGTGCTTTCTGTCACCAGTGACTCCAAGGGTTAATTCACCTTTACTATATGTTCTTTACAGACGAGTTGTGATTCCGCAAAAAGTGGCTTTGTGCAATGTGGAAAAAGTATTCATACATTCAAAGAAAATAACAATTTACATAAATATAACAACAATTTTAATACTTTATAAGCATTTGTTCTGTATGTATCACTTCTGTTAATCTCTTTGGCATGAAGTGAAGCAGTTTTTTGGTGGTCTTGGGGACTCGATGTAACAATTTGCCATTCTTGTTGTAGATGTTGTTTCAGAGCCGCCTTACTTTGTATTTCACGTTTCCTGGCTATTATTTCAAGTGTACTAGATGTTCAATTGGACTGAGGTCTGTGCAGTGTGCTGGGAACTTGAGAACGCGGAGAGTATCATATACCTACCAACCACATAGTAATTTCTGCTGTGTGCTTAGGGTAATTGCCTCATTAATAGTAATAATCTGGGCCTAAATGCAAGTTATCAACACCTTTTTGCAGTTTTTCCTTGGGATATTCAACTACTGAAATCTATACACGCCGCTTACAACAAAAAGAAGTTGCTAAACACCATATGGAGCCATACATCCCCTTACCACAATTCCTCCACAACCGTGCTTCGCTGGCTTGAATGGTTTGGGTTCCAGCTCAGTATTTGGTCTTCTCCGCACCAAAATTCTGTCGCCATTTAACAAACATGTTAAACTGCTTTCATCTGTGACATTACTTTGTTACAGAAGCTCGTGTTCTTGCTTATATACCTGGAGCAAACTGAAGCCTCAATTTCACGTTCTTCTAGTTGATGTAAGGTTTTCTTCTAGTTGCCATAAGCTGTACTTTGCTAGAATATAGCAAACATCCTCTCGTATGTTTTCCTTCCCAAACTGATTATTAACATGGGCAGACAACGCAGAAGCTGACACTTTGGCATCTTTTTTGACAGTCTTTATTAACGTACTTTTTCTCTTTTCATCAGCTTCTGTGGTCAACTCTCATTTCATTATTAATGACAGTATTTCTCTATATCACATTACTGTGGTTTACACAGCTGCCTGGCTTCTTCTAATCATAT
>CM060962.1:13860699-13888199 GCA_030765045.1 Tenodera sinensis | reverse complement strand
CAGCTTTATACGGGTTCGAACCCTAGTTATGTAGCTTAGGTATGAGACAGTTTTATCCTCAGTGACCTCCAAACAGTTATAAATTAAACACCTTATTTTGGAGCTTAAATACTTTTATTATGAAAATAATATTGGTACACAGTTTAAAACCAAATCAATAATTCTTATTTGAAGGAATTTAAGTTCAGGTATTATAGTTTCAAACCTTGTCTAGCATTAGATTACATTTGTTTAAATTATTGGATTATTCATACAAATTAAAAAATAATTGAGTAAAGGTCACATATAACTTAAAATGTTAGGTATATATGTGAGCCAAGAACACAAAATACAATGGTTTTGTTAATATTTTATAAAAGACAACAGTCGTCGATGCGAAAAAGTTGGAAAATTGAGTGTTTGTGAAGACGAACAAGTGTAACGTCGTAGGTGACGGAACTTTCAAGATTAAAAGTGGAACTTCTAAATGTGGCCTTAAATAAGCTACCTAAAATACATATTTAGGTATTGATAAAATATTGTGAAATATTAGGCACTCTGAGAGGGCCCGCCTCTGTAGCGTGGTGGTAGCGTGTCTACCTCACGTCCAAGATGTTGAATCGCGGTTAGGCTAAGTTATCCGGATAAGGTATTTTTTCCGGTGGTTTTCTCTTATCCTGAGAAGACGAGTGTTGGGTAACAAAGCTCTCTGGACCTCAGACTCGTTTGAGCATCATTTCACCTGTTTCATGTATTCACGGTCCGATTTGACATTACATTGGAGGGCGTTAATAACTAAAGTACAGCATGGCCATCAAATGTGCAAACAACTGCCACTAGAAGCAAGAGTCGAAAACAACGTAATGCAGTACTAGTGAAGCGTTGCCTTGCAAGTGTGTGCAGACGCAAGGTGAAGGTGTAGTATAACGCGACTGTTTTGTTTCTTCTCGCAGTGAGCTGCACACGTGGAGTGATAGTGCTCTTTAGTGTTCATATGATGCTTGTAGGTTGTGCTGCAGTGAGGCGGTTTTCATGGTCAGGCTGTACCTACCTGCAGTTGTTTACATGCGCGAGCGATAACACGCCTTCGGCCTTTAGTAATAACATAAAAAACAACTCTCTAAGGATAGATGGATGGAGTTTAGGGGCCCGTCGACAACTAGGTCATTTGGGTCTAAGGATAGAGATAAGTATAAATAAAGCCTATGAAAATTACGCCAATATTGCAAATAGCAACAAGAATTGTGGGTATAAAACTGAACACTTTTTAACGGAAAGTGTGCAATCAATTAGATGTTTAGATGCAAGCAATTAATTTGTTATTACTGAAAATAGCATCAATAGTTATAGTTCGCCGAGGGAGGAAGGGTGGGTGAGAGATGTAAGTTTATCCCTCCGTCAGGCGCAATACCTATTGTTACGTGTTCGGGCGCAATATATCTGAGAGATACCACGTACATATCTGCCTCTGTGCTGTCTGAAATTCCTCCTAAATGTGAAATATTTGTATTTTATTGTGTTTTAATTATGTATACCAAATTTTGTTTTCAAAGTATTACAATACATCATACTACATTTCAAAAACATGAGTTATGTAAGTTGCAGAAAATAAACTAATACTGCGAATGTACAAAATGTGAAAGGGTAATTATTTTTATATTTGAACATAAAGTTAACAATAAGCATCATCAGTTTTTATGAAATTATAAACATTATTACAATTAATCAGTTATTTGAACTAAATTGTATGTGCGTGTGTCTGTAATATACTTGAGAGTTTTCACTGCAAATTCTCAGCACACTTCTTGCAAACCTGTCCGGCATGCTCTAAACAATAGTACATTTCACATTTCTTGCAGCAATATCTTGAAAGTCACTTCTTTTTTGAGTCTTCAAGGCAAGTCTTGCAAACTTTGTGCTTATTTTCAGTAGAAGGACCTGAAGAATCTTCATCACGGACTTCTGTCGCAGCTTCGCAATCTGTGTCACTTTCATAATCAACAAAATCTTCATTATTATCTTCATTTTCATCCCAGAGCATTTCCAGGGCTTTCTGTAGGTCGTTAGGTTTGAACACTTCTTGCTTCTTGGACATTATGGGACGTAAAAACGAGACCAGCAGAAAAAAAGACCACAGAAACAATGAGGTACGTGAGCGGGCGCAATGTATCTCACAGATACTTTTGCTTGATAATCGAACGAAACAACAAACAGCTGGCCAATAATGAACTAGGAAGTGCTACAGTGTGTTTTAGGAAGCTACAATGACTTGCATTAATTTCGCATAAACAGTTGCGTCATATTGTTTAAAAAAGCGGGAGAGGTATCTCTCAGATATATTGCGCCCGACGGAGGGTTAAGGGCTGCATGGTCATAGGCGCTTACAATTCTCCGTTCATTACCCGGGGATCAAGCAATGTCGACTGAGCTGGATAGTAAAACCTTCCACTTTGAAAGGTGGCAAAACTGTTATGCTAAAATAATATCTAAAAGAATAAAGGAAATTTCTGGATATCACTGCTAAAACAGATGGGTAGGTAGCTAATGCACTGCGTATGGCAGTCTGGCCTTCCAGTGTTTTGAGATGATGTCATCTTCAGAGGAAACAACTGTGATATCACACTGTAAACCCGGCGATAGAAATATCATTTGTGGCCACAAAACGTATTTCCCCAACAGGAAAGAGAATAATCCGACCATTAGTGCTCAGCTATCAACCGCCGTTAAATTTTGTGTCTGGCATAACAACCCAGATAAAGCAGTTTAATGATCTACACAGCATGTATGTGACGAAGGGCGAGAGTAGAAGAGGGACAGTTGTGGAGAAAGATGAGATGGCAAGAAGGAGAAAGTGATAAAATGGGGGAGGAGAGGCTACGGAAGAAACTCCGCAGTTAACATAAAAACGCGGAACGAGATGCGGGTTATGATTGTGTAAATAAAATGGCTACCTTGTAAGGGCCATAGGGCTTTCAGTATACACCTGCGTACATATCTTAAACAGTAAATCATTTTTGTGCAAAAGTAACAAAACGGATATTTTAGAACATTGAAATAAATATTTCCTTTCTTGTTTGAAACAAGACTTTCAGTTTTTCCCTTATAGAAGCCCATAGTTAAAAAAGAGTTATTTTATTCCAGTTTACCAATTTAGATTATTATTAAGTTGTTCTCCTGGTCTTTTTGAAATGTGAGCATTAAGAACACTAAGGAAAACAAAGAATGACAGAAAAGAAAAGCAACAGGCCCTATCAAATTTCGAAGTCTCTTCTTTTGACAAAGAGACCTATATAGAAGGTTCAACCTTTAATGATTTTATGTAACCATAAGTTAACGAGCATTGTCATTAACATGCGAAGGTTTCAAAGAATCCTGACAATTTCATCTCAGTGACATGTCAGTTTTATATGACTGAGTTTTGACGATTTTTTGTAAAAAATTGAATTGTTTTTATTTTAGCGTTAAAAAATATTGCAATCTTTCCTCTATCATATGCATCCGTTGTTTTTTCGGTTCCGCCATTTTTAAAGCTAACATAAACCATCCTTTAACTCCATGTGCATGATATTTAAATGCCCATATACGCCCATATTTACAATATAATGTTATTGTGCACTGTTACTGTGCCATTTCACTCCTATTTTGAACTTGCTAATGAATGGCTACTGCCATTTGTAATGTAATTTAAAATATCATCTGAAGAAAGAAACAAGAGGTCTGAGGGGGAGACATATGGTCCAGGGCAATTCTGAGGTCAGGCTATTTTCTTTTGCCTTTTTCTCAGTTTGCAATTGTTCAGCATTTTGCTCTATACAAAATGTTCCTTGCGAAGCATTTCTTATCAGAATGGCTTGAAACTTGCACAGCATGTAGTAATATGTACTATAAATAAAAATTGTATTGGGTTTTGATATCAGATGGATTTTAATGTGTTTTTTATCCTTCAGAACAGGCTGTTACTCCATATTTTTTAAAAATTATGAAGTATAAATATTTACATTTTTCTGTAAGTCAAACAAATAACCAGATATAAAAACCCAATACAATTCTAATTTATCCTTGTTTAAAGTGCATCTCTACAAAATTTTAGAATGATTGGATGAACACTTTGTCGCAAGGGACTTTTTAAGTGCGACTATTAATTTATTTAAATAATTTGCAATATTTATTGAACCAAGCAACATACAGAGTTGAAACTTTGCACAGCATAATATGGTTACAATATACATATGCACACAAAATTTCATCAAAATTGATTAAAAAATATAGAAGTTGGAAAATTCAGTCATATGTAGGTACCCTTGTTCCAGTGTTGATCTGGGTGGCGCTTTTGCCCAAGATTGCAGCTTCAATTCCTTGCCTGTATCATGCTTATTCTTCATAAGTCGTATTGCTTCGGATTTTCGTGATGTGGGTGCCTATAAATTCAAGTCCTGCCTCTGTGTGTGCGTGTGTAGTGCGTGTCTTTCACTAAACAAGTATTGTGTAGAGTATAACAACAGGACGGGTGAAAAAAAGACACATGTGTTGCACTCACATGGCTTTCTCTACTCTTGTACTAACCATTCTTACAAACTGTTATTCCTATATCTTCTTCATGTTAATACAGATAAACATTTGCAGAAATTACCTTTTTGCTTATTTTATTGTAGGTACAAGGGAAATATTAGAATACAGTAGGCTTTGAGTGATAATCAAATCTTTTAAAGCTTTCAGTGGTTAACATATTAAAATGAATGACGATATTCCATTTGACAGCGTCTTAGCAAGATCTACATTTTTATAGTAAGATTTGGTCTGTCTTACGGTTTACCAGTTATGCAAAAGTCATTCAGAGTAAACAGAATAACATGGGCTATGGCCAGAAAATTCAGGATATACATTTTATTTGTCATAAAAATATTTCAAATATATGGCATTTTAATCAAAATCGTTAGAGCCATTTTCAAGAAAATCAAAATGTTTGCAAAATTTTTCATGTGAAAGGTAGTTTAGGGTGGAACAATTTTCTTCAAACTCTTTGTGTCGCATCCTTGAAAGACATTAAACTTAAATACCATCTTTGGTTTTTAACCGACTTTCCGTTTTTGGGTTATGCTGTCCACAGACTGACACACAGACACACGCGTACGCGCGGACCTTTTTCTATTTTTTTTGGGGGGGGGAGGGGGGGGTTCTCTGAGGCGCCTCAAGACATATATTTCCGTTGAAATCTCCACATCGAACTTTTGGGTGGAATACAATACTTCCTCTACTTTACTATACTTAGTAGAGAAAGTAAAATTAACATTTTCGACCAAGCAGGACATATTTATGCGTGTTTAAATGCGATAGCGTTGATTTAGTAAAGGTAGATGTCTAAGAATCTCATTAGGGTCTAATTTCAACACTGGTGACATTGATGTTATACTGATCTTTGCTAGCATTGTGAAACAAACGCAATAATGGTAACATTACTATCATCATCATCATCATCATCATCATCATCATCATCATCATCATCAATCATCATCATTATCATTATCATCATTATTATTGTTGTTCTTATTCTTGATCATGATCTTATGCCACACAGGCTGTTCGGGCTGTAAGTGCAGATATTTGTTCTGGTAATTGAGGACAGGGTAATGAACAATATTATGTGAGTATTTACTTCATTTGAGGACTTAAAACTTTGCTTATTACGAGTAGTATGTTTCCACGTTGGTTAGTACAATGACCGCCAAAGGAAAGCTCTTTTTAGCTACGATGCAAGGGTACATTGTCTAAAGCAGTCGAAGAAATGGCCACGGCTTCGTACGACGATAAATAGTGTGACATAGATGCGAGTTACAGTGAGATCTTCCTTGGCAGTCATTGTACCTTGAAGTAGACGTGCCACAGAAAACATGACGCAGAATGGGTGGAACGAATGTGGTAACGCGGAAACAATGCTATATAGTAACTTAGTTCGAATGCTTTCTGCAAGGGCAATGCCCTCACATTATCTAGTTCATCTAGTCGCGCAATGAGATGTGAAGCAAAACGGTTAGTCTATCTGAAAGGCGTTGTTCATTTTACAGCACGTTTACGACTGTGCAGAGAATATCAGGCAGTAAAGTATGCAAATGGTTTGTGGGAAGACCAAGAGGAAAAAAAGTAACACGCCGAAGTGAATGTATTAAGGTACCATTTATCAAAATATCTGCTCTTATATCCCAACACCCTGTATAACCAGTATGTGATAAATAACTCTGTTATCCTAAATTCATGTTTGTGCATATTTATGTTGTGCTTCATTTTCGTAATAACAATTAAGAATTCTCTTTTATCAACAAACTGTTTATTGTCGTATATTCTTATGGAGTTACGCATCTGGAAGAAAAAACATTTTTTTTTTTTTTCAAAATCGACTGATTAAAATACAAAATGTTATTCGACATTTTTGTTTGTAATGCTTCTATGAAGCGCGTATTAGAAGGAATGTAATAACTTCCCTTCCACCCTGTATATTTCTTTTGTACGGCATTTTGAAAACTATGTTGTGGTTATTGGCGTATTATTTAGTAGAAAATGTGGTACCATGGTCTAAAGCAACCAATGAAATGACCATGGCTTCATACAAGATAAATAATGTGACACAGAAGCGACGTGCAGTGACATTTTGTTTGGTGCCCTTTGTACCTTATAATGTTTTTATAAATACTCAATTGATGTAATAATTAGCTGCTATGTAGATGTTTTCAAGTAAGGATGTGCTTCGTATGTTTAGTATAGGTTTTAACAAAAGGGGAGAGGTGTTGCATCAGTTGTGTTTTGCAGTTTATCTCGTACTACCTATTACTTTTATGCGGCGGTTTTATTTCCGTCGCTAGTGATGTTAAATTGCATGCCTTACGGAAACAGCACGAGAAGAATGTAAAACTTTCCTTATTGAGGCAATCACGTGCACGCCATGGTCTTGTGTTAAAAACATTCACATTATTTGCATAGGTCGCACATATTCCCTCGCACCCAAAGCAAATCTGCAGTCGGCTTCGCTTTTCCACAGTGTTGATTTTCTGTAGAAAATAATGACCTTTAGCATCAAAGACATGCAACCTTTGAAATACACTAAAATATATTTAAACTTCCTTAGGCGCGCTGTTTGGCCCTCGCTACGTTTTTGTGGTTATATACTTCTATTTATTTGTTTTCCTTTTCCTTTTCAGCATTTCCTATGTTTAGTTTTATTTGGGTTAAATATGCATAGCTTTGTTAGTATTATCTTACTACAGGGGAAGACAACTTCGGGCCGTGTGACGTATTTAAACGTAGAGCCAGCTTGTACGTTCGTGTGACGTCAGGCGAGAGCAGTGTATTGCTAGGCTGCCTAGATCAGCGGCGCTACTTGCACGAAACTGAATGAATATGAAAAATGTTATTTGGGCATGTTTAGGGAGAACCCTCTTCAGCCTAGTCTGAGGTTTTTTATTTATAAGAATGTTTCTTAAACCAGATTTCTGAGGTTGTATGCCCTTGTTGCACGGATATTATGTATGTTTGGTTCTATGTATGTGTGCGAACAATTCTTTCTGTTATGAAACTTTTTAAATCAAAATCCCGAAGCATATTGTCAGATCACAATCTAACATGCAGTCTTCGGTTACAAATGTACGGTACATTACGCCCTAACATTGACAAAGTAGTTAAAGAAAAGCGAAACGGCAAATGTCGGAAAATGTCCACTTAATTGTTCTGTATAGCTCTCCTCTAGCTCAGGCAAAATAGTTATAATTTCTGTTCTATTTGCGTTATATGACTGTTCACATAAACTAGAATATATATGGCATAAAGCCGAAATGTAATTATTTATAATCTGTGTCTATTCCGTAATGAAACAGTCAGCATTAAGATTACGATGTACCGTAACCCATTTCCTCTTGCCCGCTGTGACGTCACACGTTCAACTGGCCATGGATGGGAGCATGCGAGCTCAGTGAACTGACGTCACAGCAGCGATACCTGTCTTCCCCTGTCTTACTGCATAGACCACCTAAAATATTATACGAATACAGTACACACAATTTGTATTGCAATACATGTAAACAAAATAAATTGCGACTTTCAGGTACTCAAATTGTAATTTGAATTCTTAGTTACTCATAAGCTTCTACTACCTCTTCTGTTTTCCGTGAGTAAGTAACTATCACAAATAATAATTTGGACATGTTTGTTAAAACAGAGACGAGTATATGCATATGTAGTTTGGCAGTTCGTTTTGTCTTTGTTACAAGGCTCACATCATTTCCTTTTCAATTAGGTTGGTGGTGTATTGAGCAAGTCGTCTGTGGGTTATTCAGGTTTATATTCTGTCAGAAGGCCTTTCATATCACTGGATAGGACAGTAAAGCTTTCATATACTCCTTGTGCCTTGTGGAATATTTCTTTTGATTTCCAAATGATATAGCCCGAGAATTAATACCTGTAATATTCAGCAAATGGTAAAAAATTACAGTAATATAGCATTATTAATATTAATGGAAAATGTAAAATACGCAAATAACTCCGCTTTGAAGCTCTACCTCTCTATGCTAATTGCAGAACTAAACGATAAAGGAGTGGGGACATACTGGCAGTCAAACATTCGATCAATTTTGTTTTTGCATCCTCCTCAACTACGTATATAAGTAGAGGAAGTATTGTATTCCACCCGAAAGTTCGATGTCGAGCGTTCACCGGAAATGTATGTTTTCAGGTCCCTGAATCCAAAAAAAGGCATTTTTAGAAAAAGGTCAGTGTGTGCGTCTGTCTACCTGTGTGTCAGTCTGTGGACAGCATAAATCAAAAACGAGAAATCGGTTAAAAACCAAAGCTGGTATTTAAGTTTAATGTCCTTCAAGGATGCGACACGAAGATTTTGAAGAAAATTGCTCCACCCTAAACTACCCTTTACATGATAAATTTTCCGATAGCTTTGATATTCTTGAAAATGACTCTAACTGTTTGGAATAAAATGACCTGAGTTTAAGATATTGTACGACAGAATGTATATTTTGAATTTTCTGGCTTAGTTTACTCTGGATGACTTTTGCATAACTGGTAAACCGTAAGAGATAGACCAGATATTACTATACAAAAATATTGATCTTGCTAAAGCACACAATTAATGTCCAAATATATATATATTATTATTTTTTTTTTTTTTTTTTTTTTTTTTTTGTAGAGTAAACCATTTCGGAGATATTCGTTGTTACTTGTGTGAGTTTTGGAATACTTAAACTTTCGTCAAATGCAACATCGTTGTTCATTTTTATGTTAGCAAATAGAACGGAATTTGAAAGCTTGAAAAAACTTGTCTATCGCTCAAAGCCTACTGTATTCCCATACTCCTCTTGCACCTAGAAGGAAATAAACAATCAGGTAATTGCTGCAAATGTTTATCTCAACTGACACGAAGAAGATATAGGAATAAGAGTTAGTAAGAATGGTTAGTACAGGAGTAGAGAATGTCACGTGAGTTCAACACATCAGATTTTTGTTATTTGTGCGAGGCGCGCAGGTGTGAAAAGAACAGTTGAAACTCTACTATTTCTTATACCTAATATAAAAGGTGTAGGTATATAAGCTGCATGTTTTATAGTAGAGGCTTAATTACCGATCCAAACTATCCAAGGAACAAAGATAAACGTATATTACAGGTATTCCAGAACCCTGAGAATTCTTGAGATGGAACAATGGTTAATTACAATGCATTATTCCAACCAAGTTATGGGAACCTAATTTGAGTCACATTCTTTTAATATGCAGGAACTATTGTCGGAACGAAGCTGTGAACGGTTAATTAAGTCAAAAATGTACCATACAAATTTAGGTTTTAAGTTTTCATTAGCAAGTCAGAAAAAACAACATTTTATTTTTTCCAAAAGCTTATGAATATTTTCTTGTTCTTGGTGTACAAGCGAGTACAATGATAAATGCGTATGTCTCTGGTGACCTTTAGGGTTTTTCTTCATTTAGCATTGGCAGAATCTTTTTATGATGCGTGTTCCACATCAGTCCTGGGTGAGCCAGTCTCTTATTGGTCGGAATTTCAGCCCGAAAAGTGCATTAGCTTATGAAAAAAGCCAGGCCTAGTGAGAGGCGAAGGGGCGGAAGCACGGAAACGTACCTGAGTGGCTGGAAGGCAAGTTTCAGGACGACTGTCCACCCAGCCTCTAGATGTGTCTATCTAGTATTGCTTTGAGGGCAAAGATCTGGCGCTCCAGCTATAACCAATGAACAAAGGTCGGCTTCAGACGCAGGATCGAAGAAAAGGAGAGAAGTAAGGCAAACGTTAAATGGAGTCTCAGAATCAGGTAAAGAGACTGGGGCAGAGCCGTTTTACATTTCCTTACCAACATAAACCCAATCTTATGCACGTGAGTGTACACCGGTACAGGTATAGTTAGAGGACGAAGGGGACTTCCATCACTGTGACCTATTGACCTGTGTGTCCTCCAGGAGAAAGGAATGAGGTTAGGGATTAGAAATAGCGGCCAGATCTCGTGGGAGTAGGCACACACTAATGTTTCCAAATCCTGCATCGACGGGTCCTGCAACACCACTCAGTCACTCACTCACTCAGTCACTCACTCACTCAGTCACTCACTCGCTCACTCACTCACTCAGTCAATCACTCAGTCACTCAGTCACTCACTCGCTCACTCACTCAGTCTCTCACTCACTCGCTCACTCGCTCACTCGCTCACTTTCTCAGTCACTCACTCACTCAGTCACTCGCTCACCCACTCACTCAGTCACCCACTCACTCGGTCACTCACCCACTCACTCACTCACTCACTCACTCACTCAGTCACTCACTCGCTCACTCACTCAGTCGCTCACTCACTCAGTCACTAACTCACTCGCCTACTCACTCAGTCACTCACTAAGTCACTCACTCTCTCAGTCACTCGATCACTCACTCAGTCACTAGTCACTCACTCACTCACTCGCTCAGTCACCCACTCAATCACTCACTCACTCAGTCACTCACTCGCTCACTCAGTCACTCGCTCAGTCACTCACTCACTCACTCGCTCACTCACTCACTCAGTCACTCATTCAATCACTCACTCACTCCAAACCCAGCATACCGGCAAAGCCCCTTCAAACTCCGCCTATCCTTAGTGACTAGTTCGGATGGAAAGCCATGGTACCAGAGTGGAAGCTTTTCTCTCCGCTAAACATCTGCCGCCTTCCGCAACATACCACCATCCACTGCGCCAAAACCTGCGACCCTAAAAGACGAAGGAAGTGTGAAACATAAGGGCATGAGAGACTAGAAACTTAGTGGTACATAAGGATGCCTCTCAGCATTTGAACAAAGATAATTACGGTAGAAGAAAAAGCTTAAGTAAGGCATGGGCACAAGAGGAGAGTTAGCAATTGAACTTTCCTCACTCATCCCATATTCTCTCGCCGAGTGGCAATGGTTGTTTTGAGAGTAGTACAAGCACAGCGGTGGTTTCGTTCCATCTGTGATGTAGTAATAATTTCTACTCTATTAACCATTTTGTTTATATTAAACCTATTTTGCATACAATAATTATTACGGCCACCTACTGTAGTTAGGCAAATTATATAATGTTGAAGTTTATAGCATTTCTTCCTCTTATGCACGTAATATCCTTACACTGCCTTATGATTAATATACTAAATTGTTTCCCTTTCACAATAAATAAAGCAGTAACTTTCCATTGCTATTTAGCCTTAAAAATAATAAATTCTTTGGTTTTAAACTTAATATGTTCAAACTTTGAAACACGAAATATAATAGTTTATATTAAATAAAGTAATAAGAAGCTAAAAAGTGAAATCATATCGTCCCTTTTAAGTGTTTACAAATACGAGTATTCAGAAAGTACCTTTCGAAATTGTAAGTAAATATCTGTAAGATCGCCAATGTTTGATTTATGCTTCTGATCAAAGTGGGCTTTGGTATTTTAACGCTTTATATTTGCAAATTGAAATTCGCATATTAAACGCCAAACATTCTTGTTTTCGTAACTTAAAACAAATTCTCTCTACAACTCATCATGAAACAGCCATACTCGCCACTAAATGAGATGTGTCGGAACCTGAACAGTAGTGAAGGGGATGGATGGAAGGTGGAGTAAGGCAAGAGCGTGTTCCAGTGTGGTGGCCCAGTTGTGTCGATTTTGCTCGTGGTTGGCTTAAGCAATAACATGGGTCATTTCGAGGTCGGAACGCAGGACCTGAGATGTTACCGTTTGAACGGTCCCCTCCAGTTTAGGTTAATTATTTATTGCCTTCAATATGTAAATTAGTTCCAGTTTTTCATTCGATCACCTTACGCTGCTTCTGAAGGGTGAATATTAAGTAACCCTATTTAGCATCGAAATGTGAGTATAGGGGAAAGATTTGCTGAATCCACGCGGCTGAAAATGTAATAAATCTTTGAAAATGAATGAGCCAATCAATAATGTTATGATGGATTGCAGAGAGTGAAACATGTATAAATATAATCGTGTATTCTGGTGGTTGCAAGGAGAAAATAACAGCGACCGCAAGACCTGAAGTATACCACTACTTTTCTTCGTTGTTTAATTGAGGGAATAAACTGACAGTGGCCTTTTATCCAGTTAACTGCAGTCAGCAATTAAGGGTCCTTAGTGTTGTAAATGCTTAGGACCTGAGCCTAGTTGTGTCAGAAATGATATGCTTTAACACAGGCCTGCAAATAAAATAGTTGCGTTTTATATTCATAGTGAACACCATTCGTCCAGGGATACAACTCAGTTACGTATAGCTATTATAAGAATATATTCTTGTTACTATTTTGGTAATAAGAAACAAGTTCACATGTAATAACCAGGGCAAAGCATTTCAGTAGCATTTCGGCACTGTAGGATACGATCACACGGACATTAGTGCAAGGTAAGGTATTGGCTGTGTTACGCACAGCCGCTACTGGTTACACAGCACTGTTAGTTGCGAATAGAGAACCTAAGTCTGCATTAATTCGCAATTGAAATAAACCTTCAAGTATGTCTGAAGTGTAAGACTCTAGTTATAAATGCATGTATACAATTTTGCAGGAGTTGCGTTCAATGCCTTTCTCTACAGATGGAGAAAACATCACATCTTAATATGTATTATACAAGTTACAGTTTTGTTTTTGAGACACTGGATGTATATGGTCCTACAGTGAAACATGTTACAACAGCTATGTCCAACGTTTACAAAAGAGGGGAGTGTGGGTTTACCTCCTCCCAATATACGCAAACTTTGGCTCTCTTTAACTCTCTTCAACATATTGCGATACAGACTTTTAGTATAGTTCAATTTGGAGAAACTCTGTTCGCAAATATATGTAGAGCTATACTCACTCTTATACACACTATTCTTGCAAATGCTTATTTCTCTATCTACTACATTTTAATCGGCATTGGAAAATTAAAAAATTACCTTAATCCGAATTTTCCTATAGGTGCACGTTGAGCGATTGTCAAATCTTTAAACCTTTGAGATTCCGTTCTCTTTGCACGGCTAACATATAAAAGTGAACAACGATGTTGCATTCGACGAAACATTGTTTTCTGAAACTGACACAAACAACAAGGAATATCTCCGAAATGGTTCACTCTACAAAAAGGCTTGTTTGGGCATAGATTGTGTGTTTTAGAGAGATCTACACTTTTTGTATAGTAAGATTTGGTCTATCTCTTCCGGTTGGGGAGTTATTAAAAAAATCACCCAGAATAAGCAGGACCATATAGGCTATGGTGAGAAAATTAGAAATATACGTTTCATTTGTCACAAAAATATTTTAAACATATGTCATTTTAATGAAAATCGTTACAGCCATTTTCAAGAAAATCAAAATGTTCCATGTAAAGGATAGTTTAGGGTAGCGCAATTTTATTATAAATCTTCATGTCGTATCCTTGAAAGACATTAAACTTAACTAACTACTTCGGTTTTTAACCGCCTTTTCGTTTTTGAGTTATGCTGTACAAACCTGACACGTACACACACACATATGCGCCTGTTTCTGAAAATTATTTTTTTTTTTTTTTTTTTTTTTTTTTTTTTTTTTTTTTAACTCAGTGGGCCTCAAAACATATATTTCGAGTGAAATCTTCACATCGAATCTTTGGGTAGAATACACTACTTCCTCTACTTACCAGTAAAGAAAGTAAAATGGTTTTTTTGTGTGAAATTGCGTTTTTTTCCCCCAGGAAAGACACCTATACTCCATCCAGCCTTAGATCCACCCCTTGTATCCCTCCGCGATAACCTGATGTTCATATCATCTGCGACTATACCGCTCGCAAAAGTTAAAGGCATTTAAACGCTGGCCAATGCTCAAGCAGAGCGCTGTTGCCAAGCGTAGTGCGTGTACTGGCAGACGGTCTGTACATAAGGTTGTGTGAGATGCATGCACCACATTCGGCAGCGCTGGTAGGAGGGGCAAGCGTAGGATTCGCTGGAGTCCGCAGTACGCCCCGCCCACCTCCATATGCCTTTAACTTTTGCGAAGATTATAATACAAACAAACGACACGTGGACTCATGCTTCGTGTTTATGATGCAACATAGCGATATTTACTCGGGAGTTTTAGGAATAGCGCTGCTATCACTCTACATTCAAGAGTCTTTATCAGGGTTATCGTGCATCTTGAAACCTCACAGATAATCGCCAATATTTAAGGTACTATATTTATGGTGCGCTTCGATTTCCGGCGTATTGCGGGTTAGTTGTTGACGGCTTGTGTTTACATCAGGTGCGGATCTAAGGGTGGAGCGATTATATATATAAGATATTAGATTGTATGGAAATACATTGTTTATTTAATAAGGAATGAAAATGTCTCAGAAAAAGGTGCTATGAACACGGTTTCGTGCATAAGTACACAAAATAATTATGTAACACATAGAACACTCGGTTTTTCTGGTCCTAATTGCAAAAGACATCTTGAATCTTAAACATGTTACCATTCAAGTAAACCGGAGCGAACAGTGCAAAGAAAGCAACTCACAAATTCTCTTCAGAATTCCAGAAGGCATGAAAAACAGTTTCGTTTCCAAGGCATAGGTTTGGGCATTTAACGTGCATTGCTTTCACTTTTCTCTGCTGTATATTTGTGTATAACTTCGCTAAGTGGTTCACCGCATATTATGAAAAGGTAAATGTTGTAGTTATCCCAGGACTCAAACCACTTATTCCACTTTCTGTGCACAAGCGTTAGTTTCTGCTTTGACATTGTTGGTTTTGTGTGTTTCTGAATCCAATATTGGTTTCGTGCTCTTTTTTGCTTTCTCTCCTACGTAAAGTAGAGGAAGTATTGTATTCCACCCAAAAATTAGATGTCGAGATTTCACCGGGAACATATGTTTTGAGGCCCCCTGAATCCAAAAAAGAACACTTTGTGTGTGTGTGTGTGTGTGTGTGTGTGCGCGTGCGTGCGTGCGTGTGTGTGTGTGTCAGTCTGTGGACAGCATAACTCAAAAACGAAAAGTCGGTCAGAAACCAAAGTTGGTATTTAAGTTTAATGTCTTTCAAGGATGCGACACGAAGATTTGGAAGAAAATTGATCCATTCTAAACTATCCTTTACATGGAACATTTTTCGAACATTTTGATTTTCTTGAAAATGGCTCTAACGATTTTGTATGTATGTTTAAGATATTTTTATGACAAATGAAATTTATGTTTTGAATTTTCTGGCTATAGCCCATGTAGCCCTGTTTACTCTGTATGACTTTTGAATAACTGGTAAACCGTAAGTAATAGACAAATTCTTCCTGTACAAAGAATGCAGATCTCGCTAAAACACAATTTGTCGTCTTTTTTTGGGGGGGGGGGGGCGGGGTGGGTACAGTGACCCACTTCGGAGCTGTTCCATGTTATTTGTCAGTTTCGGGGAAAGTTAAAACTTTCGTCAAATGCAATATCGTTTTTCATCTTTTTATATGTTAAGCGTGCAAAGAGAACGAATTTCAAAGCTTTAAAAGATTTGACTATCGCCCAAAGCCTACTGTATTCTAATGTTCCCTTGTACCTACAAGGAAATAAGCAATAAGATAAATTCTGCAAATGTTTATCTCAACTAACACGAGGATGATAGAGGAATAAGAATGGTTAATATAGGAGTAGAGAAAGTCATGTGAGTGCAACACATTACTGGAAACTGATATATATATATATAACATGGTTTTATACTTTTATTGTTATTTTGACTCTATAGGATTCTTACCTCTGAGATCGAACTGATGCCTGATGTAACTGTAGTTCGTGTTGTGCCTTATTCAGGTATATGGATATAGTAACTTAGTAATTACTGTTTTCAGAAGTTTCTACCTGAGTGATCCAAATACTGCTATGCTACTTCCCTGCATCGAACATGCGATAGTACAGGTTACCTATTAGGTTCATTATAAAGCCCGGAACTTAAGCTGCTTACGACATTGTAATTCGCCTCTGGGCGATATGGTTTGTGATCGCCTTATGGTCTATTGGGGGAAAAGCTCAAGTCATTTGGGAGTTGTAGTATCGTGTGGGTATGTTGCCATGGCAACTTATCTGGTTAGAGCAGCGAGTGGAGGACCGTGATTGAAATCCTGGCTATTGCGTTAATTAAGGTTTCACATTTTTGTTCACTGCCTATCAGCCGGTTCATGAGTTGTTGTTGCAACAATCTCCATGGAAAATATTCCTTATCCTTCTTCATCCTTAGACCACAATACTAGAGTTAGAATTATTATTTTGTGCTTAATGAGCTTCTATGAGTCAAAATTGAACAAAAATAAAAAGCAAATTTGGGTGGGAGCTTTTTGGAGGGCCTAAAATGACATTTATACAGCTACAAATTGTATTATGTGGATCAATATGTGTTATTAAGTATCCCAAGAAGAATATTCAACATATAGAACTGTATTTTTGGAGGGTTTGGGGTTGATGGGGGGTTGTGGGGTTTTAAGCCTACCATCGATACAAGTAGACGAGAGAGAGAGAGAGAGAGAGAGAGAGAGAGAGAGAGAACACGCCCACAGAGCGAGAAAAAAATCCCAAACCTGGGCTATCGTATGATACCAAAGGACGCAGGAGGTAAAGGTGACCGCATTATTCCCAGTGAGTGGAGGAATGTAAGGCAGAGATGGAAGCTAGGTACGAGATCCTCAGGGATTCTACCTGCACCAGTATCGAACAAAGTGCCCTAGATTCCACGGTGGGTCACCCCATAGCATTTGCATAACAATACACGATGGGACTTGATCGGACATAGGCGATTGACGCAATGCGAGGCTCGCGGGCCAGGCAATCATCCATCCACACTTAATTACCTGTTCCTGCAGATCCTCGTAAGTGTTGCTGCAACAGCCCACTAGCTATGAATAATACATCAAGCTGTAATAACGTATTTGGTAGGGCTCGACATGCAAGTTGTGGGGCTAGCGGCACTTTTACCAGTCAATGCACGATAGGGGGATATCTTCATATTAAATGATTACCGGAGACGGTCTCTGAGAAGGAAGGTCCTTCGAACAAAGCTGTAATTATGGCATTAACATCACATTCCCGCCCAGCTTCGTCCTGGAGCTAGTGCGTGTTATCAACCGCTGCAAACATTTCCTAGCCCAACCTAATCGATCGCCTAACGTCCGTAAATGGTTTATAAGACCAGTTTTGGTTGGCGACTCTGCGACTGAGTGAGTACACGCTGAACATTTTGTTGTTGTCCTATTAACAAACGTGTAACCACAGTCTTTACGTATTGTTCAGGTGGAGGTGATTCTATTTGCAGTTGCTGTTTAAGAATGTATTTGCTGTTAGAGGACCGGAAACATTACGAGCAAAAATAGTATTACAAGGAAACATATTAGAATAAATGAACTGTTTTAGTTACCTAGGCTGTAATGTCTCACATCTAAAAAATCTCTGCTCTTGTACTAACCATTCTTACAAACCCTTATTGCTATATCTATATACCAGGTGCAAGAGAACTTGTAATATTCCTTCTAATATGTGCTTCATAAAGGTCTAATGGCATTTTGTTCTTTGATCAGCCGATTTCGGAAAAATAAAAGGTTTTGGTTCCAAATTGGATGCGTAATTCTACAAGAATGTACGAAGATAACAGTTTGTTACTTGTAAGATGCGTAGAGTAACTTATTTCTGACATAACTTCGGTAGTAATTATGGGACATCACACAGGGTTTCGAAATAATTAATCACTTAAAAGAATTAAAGCGTTATTCCGAATAGCTTTTTCAGCCATGAAGTAACCCGGCAATGTTGCGTTGAGGTTGGTCAGGGAATTGAACCGGTTTCTGGATGTAAAAACATGTCTGTCGCTTGCATGGTGGTGTAATCTTTTGGGAGCTAACGAGTCTGATCGTTCAGCACTCGTACAGTAAACATGGAAGGACACGGCATGGTATTGGTTTACGTTTACGAGACACCACACTGTGGTGTTTGTTTATGTACTGACCTAGTGAAAATGACACCCAGGCAATCTGCATTGTTGCCAGCTTGTTTTCGACAAAACTAAAATATCTCCGTAGGGAATGGTCATAAAAGCGTAACATACAAAATGGGTTCCAAATACCGAAATCTACCACTGGTTTAATTTAATGTAATCACTTCCCTTCCACCCGGTGTGTGTGTGTGTGTGTGTATGTGTATGTATGCGTACGTATATATAGTAGATTAGAGATCAGACAGATAATATCAGAGTATTACAAAATATCTATGTAAAACCGTTCCATATAAGTTTTCAGACTATTTGGTTCCCGAGATGTCTATGGTATTTTAATATTGTTTTAACGAAACCTGCTGATCAATAATTATTCCTATATAAACTCAAAATGGCCGGTTGTATAATGAAGCATTTATTGGAAAGATCCATTTTAATGTCAGTACCATACACTTCAGCAATCGCCAACTGCTCCATTGTAAGACACCAATAACGGCATTGCATAAAACTTCTCCCGTGTTGAGTTTAATGAATCCTCAACAAGATAGAGCTGGACTACAGTTTCCCTTGTAAACAATTTCAAAAGTAGTTAAACATACCAGTTAGCTATATGAGATTTTCAGTTGTTACTATTTAGGTTTATACTTTTGTGACTATCCAGTTGAAATTGTCGTGCTTTAATAGCAGTTAAGGAGATCAGGAATTGTTGTTTAGTTTTTTGTTTTCTTTTCATCTATTTGCAATGCATTTAAACTTTTACATTCACTGCGGATATAGCTATTCTGCTCCATTCTGCTGTGACACAAATAATATAAATAAATAACAGTGCACCTCTCTAAAAGATTTTGCAGTACATACTTCTTTTGTTTTGTGTTAACTCCACGATGTGTTTCGATACATTCGGTGTAGCCATTCTTTTTAGGCAGTACTACTAATGCTGTGATTAAACATATGTCGTTAATCCCATATATTTTTGTATGTGTATATTCTTACATTTAGCATATTCGTTGTAACTTAACGAATGTAGAGTTATTGCAATGTTGCCTACATACGTTATTTGAGAGAGTGGGAGATATAATTAAATGTATATGAATTTTATGTCAGAGGATGAAAAGAATTCACCAGTAATTGCAGGGAAATGCTGCTTAGCTCTGTTAAACATCAATACAAAACATACAAAGCTAACGAATATGAAACTGCCAGATATCCTTTGATGTTAGAATCTCTTTTCATTTATTTTATCACGTTCTGAGGGAGTACCCACGTACAAATTTAGTTGCTATGAACAGAAATCCATTTGGCGATTTCAATGTATTTTTGGTACAATGATACTCCGCACTTTAAAGCTGTTTGTTGGTTCAACTTATGTTTGAAATCACAGGTTTGCTCGTTAAATAACTGTATATGACCAACTTCGTTGCCATTTTCCTCACGTTGAATGTCATGGCTGTTTGTCCGCATTCAGAATCTATCTTCCTTGGAAAATTAGGACTAGATATGCAAACATTTCTACAACGCACTTCAATGAGTGTGGTATAATATATAATACTGACATTTTGTATAAGCATAGGTGGGTTTTTTTAAGCTATATGAGCCATATGCCATTGTTGTTCACTTCCGTGCATCAATTTTCAAATTAATATGCTACATAGATATTAAACAACACTGGCATTTGTTGTTCAATATTTGTGTTAGGATATACTTTATTAAGGCCCAATCTTGTGTTGAATTAGATTCAATGTAGCTTTTCCCTCAAGCTCTTAGGAACAGAGTGCTGAAATTCCTGTGGTGGTATTGCTAGGGCCCCCCCTAGCAATCGCAATGTCAAATATTCTCAGATATAACTGTATCCAAATATCAAACAGCATAGCCATATCCAAGGGCATAATCTAATCAAATGGAGTCTTACAAGGAGACCCAATTAGACCTACATCATGACAGCAGACATTATAGAGATAATCAGAGATACCTCAGCATCGCTTACATTCTACGCGGACAATATGGCAATAGGCCCATAAATTGCAGAAGAGCTCCAAGGGGTCCTCAACAGGTTCACATCATGGGCAAAAAGAAATGGACTGCAAATAAACCACAGCAAGACCAAACAAATGACTTTCAGGAAAGGACGGAAGCGTGCACAACGACTCTGCACAACAAACCTCTAGAAGTAGTGCCAAAATTCAAGTATCTCGGAGTCACCCTTCAAACTATTCTAGCATTCTTCAATAAACATGTCAAAGAAAGAGCAGCCGCAGCAAGAAAAGTCATCTACAACATGCAACAACCTTAACAAATATCATTGGATACAACAATGTTACTGTTCAGGACAGCCGTATCCCCAATAGCAACCTATGGGAAAGCCCCACTCTCAGCAACCTGATAACAATAGAAAAAGTCAAGGCCTGCTACCTGAAAAGGATTTTAGGCATCGGGAAGTCAGGACATTCAAGGCTAACATATGTATTAACCAAAGAGAACTATCATCAATAATCAACGCCGGGAAAGCTTCAAGTCATTAATCAAAGAGAACTATTTCATCGACGACATCAAAACACAGGTTTGGCTTCCAAACACTAAGTCCTACGAGAATGCACGAAGTGCAATGCCATCTGGCCTGACTTCTGCCATAATGACTTAAAAATGGAAACAAGCAAACTACGAGCCACGACACGTAGTAACGCGCTACGCTACGCATGGGTTTCGTCACAGATTCTGCCAAAGCAAGAAATTCCACCAGCCGAACCAAAATTGTGTATGTGAACTGTGTAACAAACAGTGTGAGAGATAACTCCGTACAAATCTGCAAAATAAGGAAAACCTCAATAATGACTGGCTCTAGCTTAGTTATTCAACTATACAAGTTTCTATTGGCACATTGTGCGCTTTTCGTTCAGTAATATACTGTTGACTGCACTTTACCACAGGGGTTTGGGGATATTGTAATACTTTTGTAATTAAACATGCATTTGTCATAAATACGTATTTTTTTCGTCTTGTAATATGTTTTTGGTGCAATCCAGGAAATAGTTCATAAACGTGTCCTGAAAGTTGGAAAGCAATATTTCTTCTGGAAGTTGAGAAAAGACACATTATACTTGGTGGAATACCATACGCTAATCAGGGATGGTACGAGTACATGATGAGTGTAACAGATATGTCAACAGAGAACCTCTTTGCCGAAAAGAGAAACAGTAATTTGTGCCAAATATTTGGAGCCCTTAAAATTCTTGAGGAATGGATATAAATAATTGGTTATTTCACTGTCTCGCAAACATCGTGTGAGCAATACTGTAATTCATGTCCACCTTAATTTGAATGAATTTAGTTACAATTGAATGTTAAATTGTCATGCAAAGTTTAATTTCTGAAAGAGAATTGACAACGTCACATTAACGTAAAATTGTGGCTAAATTCATTCGAATTGAGATAAAAAGACTTTACAGCATTGCTCACACAAGGTCTGTGCGACAGTTAGTGAAATAACCAACCATTTATATACATTCTCCAACAAGGTAGATGACTCCAAATATTTGACACAAATTATATATTTTTGGCGAAACGGTTTATTGACAATATGGAAAAATCATTTGAAGAAAATGGAAAGAACTACACTCCCAAAATCGGCGTTGCAGTACGCTCCAACTGGTCACAAAGACCAAGGAAGACCGAAACAGCAGTGGGAAGACCAAAATCACCTTTGCTCGTCACAGGCACATGACCAAAAGTGAACTGCTTCAGGATCATTAACTGTATTGGACACATTTGTTATACTCATCATGTACAATCTATGTTTAACTCCTGGCCGAAGCAGCACCTTGCACCCAATGCATTCCTGATCCATATGCTGCTTCACTTTCAGCTATAGCTTCTTCATTTGCACTCTCATAGTGTTTCTAGTGACAGCTTCTACATTACATCCTGTGCTTTGGTTATAAGTACTACATTTAATAGTAGATAGTGGTAGATTCATCGTTCTACAAAGAGCGTTTCCACCATAAGAATGCTCACAAACTATACACTAGACATGCCACGTTCACTTTGTATTAATTGCAAACCTGTGTTAAAAAGGTTTAACCTTGAATAAACCACATATTATTATCATTTTAGAGTTAAAATATCATAGATTACGTTACCTCTCCGGAGTGCCCTAATTCTTTTAACTAAGCCGAAATCAATAATTACTAACTCACCTATAAGTTTATTAAATGCAATATAGATGTGTGTCCAATGGCTAGTAATATATGTATATACATAACATTAGGTGTTTAGGTGTATTCATTTACAAAAGTAGTTTGCATTTCAGTCTCCGCTTAACAACAAATAGATACTTTGAACAGTGTTTCTGACTCTACAAAAGGCCCCTTGTAAACGGAAGCCTATCAATAACCACCCTCTTTTACGTTATTCTTGTCATCTCTGTCCTTTCTTTAATCAAAGAAATACAACTTCCCTACTGAGAAGTACAGTTGCTTTACCCCACCCACTGCCTCATTAGCAGCAAGGTGATTAAAAGGAGCGGAAGAATTGTTTGAAGTCTTCATCTGTCACGTTTCAAACTCGTATTTTATTGCACGTGTGAAAATGATCAGAGGAGTAGAGGAGAGCTGAATGCACGATATTCGCCAAGTCCCTCTGTCGTGGTTGTGAGAAACGCAAACAATGTACTCAGCCAAGGAATATTGAAACTAGGTTGTTATCAAAATATTGTCACCCAGTAGCTTGACAAGAAGCTCTGACAATATCTGACGAGGTTCCAAACCATTAGTGTTGTGTATTAAGGATGCATTACCAATACAATCAAACGCATGTGTACAACGATGCCAAAAAGTATATGCAACTTAGCATTAAAAATATTCCTACTCACATTACATTTAAAGTGAAGGTGATGCGGCGCCATAGTGGAGTGGTTAGATCGCTCGCCTCTCAAGGGACCACATGTGGGACTTGTGATGGACAAAACTGCATCTGGGAGGGTTTTCTCCGGGTTCTCCGGTTCCCCCACCAATTATTCCACCAAATGCTCAATAACCACCATTTCACCCTATTTCTTCACTCTCTTGCCAGGCTTAATCAACTAAAACATAACTTTAAGAATAATAACACAATTTTAAATACTTCCTATTTGCTGATGATCAGGTTATTTTGGTAGAAAATGAGAATATGTTACCAGCAGTCACATTTCAGTTGAAGAAGCCAATGAAAAATTAAAATTTAAATATATTGGTAGTGAAAACAAAATAATGGCATCACTGGGAAAATAACCAATAAGCTCTAAAACAATAGAACAAGTTCAATATTTCATTTATTTCGGATGTGATGTTTCGTTTGACAATGACAAAGGTTTAAAATATAAGATTTATCAATTTCAAAGTATGTGTGGGACTATTAAGAGAAAGTTAAGAAATAAAACACAGACGTAAACAATACAAGACAATGGCAGTAACCATTTCGACTTGTGGCTCAGAGAATTGGACAATGAATAGAGAAGAATGATAGAAACAGCAGAAACGAAATTTCTTAGATATGTTGCTGGATATTCCCTTCACAGACCATATGACCACTGTATTACTACCATTATTGCCATAAATATAACACAGACATAAGTCCCCCCCCCCCTCGTCAGAATGTCTAATTCAAACACTGGGGAATGAGATGTTATGTTACCTGCGACGTCCCTGCGTATGGTCCAGTAACAATTCAATCTATATCCTTTTCTCCTTGATTAAGCATATGTAGCTTGGTTATAATTATTTTCTATTAATACATGATGTCCTCATATAATGGCAGTCCCTCTTGGTTTTAATGCTTGGGAACTTCTAAACCCGATGAGTTAATGTGCAAGTCACCTTTAAGTGGCATATATAAATTGACACAAAGTGTCCCAAAATTAGACCGAAAGTCTTTTGGAGCTGATAGATATTTTAAACACTTTTTGTTAAGAAAAAATTTTTGCTACGGTGCTTCTTTTAAGCGCTAGAGGAATCAATGTCACAGATTACTGTCTCCCACCCAGTTTAAGTATTTACGGCAAAATCAACAATACAAATTAATATTGCACTTATCTTAGTATGGCACACGATCTTAATCCAAGAAACATACACACAACACAAACAAAACACAAACATGTCATTGTTTACAGTTAATCACAGCTTTACTATTCAAAATTAGACTGACAAACTTTTAAACCAGAGAAATGGCTGGTGTCTTTGCGAGAGTACGGCAGAATAGAGCACGCCGATGCACTCTTTGTGTTAATCGCAATGGGCGTGCGTTCCAGCATTTACTTTAAGTAGTAAAGCTTTGATTAACTGTAAACAATGAGATCTCTATCCTCTGTGTTTTTCTTGGATTAAGATTGTGAGCCTTACTAAGATAAGTGGAGTAGTAACCTGCATTGTTGATTTTGCCGTAAATACTTAAACTGGGTGCGAGGCAGTAGTGGCATTAACTCGTCTAGCGCTTAAACAAAGCACCGCAGTAAAAAAATGTTCCTTAACAAAAAGTGTTTAAAATATCTATCAGCTCCAAAAGTTTGTCGGTCTAATTATTAGAAATATGGAAATATCTTAATATATCTATCATATCAGCCCAACGTGGCCATAATGGCGAATTTATGAAATTCTGTAGACGGCTACTTTATTCCTAATATCTTTTTGATATGCAAACTACAATGATGCGCCTACATATATGCAGAAAAGCTGCAGAGCGAGTTGCACAAACAGTATTTAGCCAGATTAACTTGACCTCGTGCAGATTTATTGAACGAGTACGAGTATATTATATAGATTATACCTAAATTAACTTTGTTTACATTGCAGATGTATTAAAATAAATAATGACCATTAGAATGAAGGCGTTGTAGAGCCTTGTTATGTATTTGATTCATGGTAGTCAATCATTCAGCATGCTGTTGGAGCATTTACCAACAGCGTGAGAGGCCATATCGCCCTCAAGGTAAGAAGGGAACAGCAGAATTATGAAATATTGAATTTGAAGATAAATGCAGCCCGCTGAGCTGTTGGGCAGTAATTAATTACAACCCTGCATCACCATATCCTCGTTGAAAATTACTGCAGTATTCGCAGATAATTTGCGAGTAAAGCTGAAAATTAAACTCCAACTGCAGGTCTCGCGTGTAACAGGGCTTGCCTCTAACCATTTCAGTTATGCCTTTACTGAGAAGTTATCAACCCTGCAATTTATATAATATACATAGAAACAAGCGGAAATTTTGTGTGATTACACTGTTCTAAACAACATTCTTTTTCTATTTCTGGAGGAAAAATGAGTGATTCTTAGACATTTTAATACTGAATTCAAATCTGCTTTTAGTTTTCATGCATCAGGTACAATTAAATAGTAATCGATTTTTAATTTAATACTTTCGTTTAATTAAATATATAGCTTTAATTTACAGTCCTAGAAATTTAATTGAAGGGGCCTATAAACATTAGGATAGTAACAGAAGATGACAGTGAAGTACTCATATAGTAATCACTCTTTAAAAGCCAGTCGCAGGAATGTTTATAAGAAATAGGGAGTATGGACAGAAATTCACCACCACAAAATGTCATGTCTTATTCTTACTTTCTCTACTACGTATAGTAAAGTAGAGGATGTATTGTATTCCACCCAAACATTCCATGTCGAGATTTCGTCGGAAATATATTTGAGGACTCCTGAATCCAGAAAAGACATTTTAGAAAAAGGACCGTGTGTGTGTGTGTGTGTGTGTGTGTGTCAAACTGTGAGCAGCATAACTCAAAAACGAAAAGTCGGTTAAAAACCAAAGTTGGTATTTAAGTTTAATATCCTTCAAGGATGCGACACAAAGATATTGAAGAAAATTGCTCCATCCTAAGCTACCCCTTACATGGGAAATTGTTCAAAAATTTCCATTCTCTTGAAAATGGCTCTAACAATTTTAGTTAAAATGACATATGTTTAAAATATTTTTATGGCAAATGAAATGTATATTTTGAAGTTTCTGACTATAGCCTGTGTAGTCCTGTTTACTCTGGGTTACTTTTGTATATCGTAAGCCGTAAGAGATAGACAAAATCTTACTGTACAAAAACATGTAAATCTGGCTAAATCTTACACAATTTATGTTCATTTTTTTTTTTTTTTGGGTAAACGGAACCATTTCGAAGATCTTCCTTGTTATTTGTGTCACTGATGATGATGGTGATTACTATTATTATTATTATTATTATTATTATTATTATTATTATTATTATTATTATTATTATTATTATTATTATTATTATTATTATTATTATTATTATTATTATTATTATTATTATTATTATTATTATTATTATTATTATTATTATTATTATTATTATTATTATTATTATTATTATTATTATTATTATTATTATTATTATTATTATTATTATTATTATTATTATTATTATTATTATTATTATTATTATTATTATTATTATTACTACTATTATTACTACTATTACTATTACTATTACTATTACTATTACTATTACTATCAGTATCACTATCACTATCTCTATCACTATCAGTATCAGTATCAGTATCAGTATTACTATTACTATTAGTATTAGTATTAGTATTACCATTACCATTACCATTATTATTATTATTATTATTATTATTATTATTATTATTATTATTATTATTACTATAAGCAGCTTCATCATTTTTCTTATTATTAATGTTGAATATAGCTTATATTTATTGTGTAAACGCATAACTGTGAAGGAAATTAGGTCTATCGACAGTGTGTTAAAACACTGTGGTTTCATTTGATAATAGACTTAGGGTGAATTTGAAATAAGATCTTGTACCGTAATTACAGATTCTTAATTCTACTGCAATTCTAAATAAGGGGATCCCATGAATCATTTCAGATGTAGCTATATGTATTGGAGCTGTAAACTTAGGCAATACGGGGGTCATGTACGTGTCAGAGGTCGACACAATCCTGACGAACTACCTTTAAGCAATCGTCTATTGGCAGGAGCCTCTGATAGATCCTCTGCTGATAGATTTAGTGCTATCATGTTGATCCGCAGGAAGTGCAAAAATCGCCCGTAGTTGCC
>CM060962.1:13850699-13858199 GCA_030765045.1 Tenodera sinensis | reverse complement strand
CTCAATAAAAAGTGTTTAAAATAATGTTATCTATCAGCTCCCAAAGTTTGTCGGTCTAATTTTGGGGTATCTGTATATGTACATGTTACATATACAAGGTCTTTAATTTTTAACATAATTTTAAATCCGAAGAACTGTACAATTTATTTATGCTAACAAACTTAATGCTGGTTAGTGTTTTTAAACACACAAGTCGTGTGTGGCCAATGTTTTAAGAGGTGGAATCAGGACTGAAAAATGCAATGCCATAGTCAGGATTTGAACCACGGATCTCCCGCTTATCGGGCGGCTGCTCTAACCACTAAGCTACCAGGTTCAACTTGCAAGTATGACATTAAATGAATCGGTTGGGGAATTTAATGTCATGCTGGCAAGTTCGCCATAGTAGCTTAGTGGTTGGAGCAGCCGCTCGATAAGCGGAAGATCCGTGGTTCAAATCCCGGCTATGGCATTGAATTTCTGAGTCCCAATTCCACCTCTTAAAACATTGCCCACACACGACTTGTGTGTTTAAAAACACTGTACAATTTCTGTACAATTGATTTTTCGAAACCAGCCCCTTCCTGGTGTCCTTAAGTAAGGAAAGAAGTGTAATTACCCAGTGTAAAATATACAATAAGTGATAAAGTATTAAATACATCAAAGTATGTTCAATGTAACGGACGCTTCAGCCACGTGAGCCTGATAACAGTCAAAGAAGTGCGTTTACTTCCTGGGTTTACTCCACAATGTAAACATAGGTGTGCATTCTCAACAGTACTGTAAAAGAGAAATAGTTCTTTCCTTAACATTCACGCTCTTATTGAGTGAGTGAGGATCAGCTCAAGTCGATGTTAAGGGTACATATGACTGAGTTTTGACGATTTTTTATAAAAAAAATTTTTTTTTATTTTAGCGTTAAAAAATATTACAATCTTTCCTCTATCATATGCATCCATTATTTTTTCAGTTCCGCCATTTTTAAAGCTAACAGAAGCCATCTTTTAACTCTATGTGCGTGGTATTTAAATGTCCATATGCGCCCACTTTTACGATATAATTTTATTGTGCACTGTTACTGTGCCATTTCACTCCTATTTTGAAGTAGGTGAACAGGAACTTGCTAATGATTGGCTACTGCCATTTGTAATGTAATTGAAAATATCACCTGAGGAGAGAAACAAGAGGTCTGAGGGGAAGACATAGCCCAGGGCAATTCTGAGGTCAGTTTATTTTCTTTTGCCTTTTTCCCAGTTTGCAATTTTTCAGCATTTTGCTCCTTTCGGAGCATTTCTTATCAGAATGGCTTGAAACTTGCACAGCATGTAGTAATATGCACTATAAATAAAAATTGTATTGGGTTTTGATATCAGATGGGTTTTAGTGTGTTTTTTATCCTTCAGAACAGGCTGTTACTCCGTATTTTTTAAAAATTATGAAATATAAATATGTACATTTTTCTGTAAGCCAAACAAATAACCAGATATAAAAACCCAATACAATTCTAATTTATCCTTGTTTAAAGTGCATCTCTACAAAATTTTAGAATGATTGGATGAAAACTTTGTCGCAAGGGACTTTTTAAGTGCGACTATTAATTTATTTAAATAATTTGCGATATTTCTTGAACCAAGCAACATACGGAGTTAAAACTTTGCACAGCATAATATGGTTACAATATAAATATGAATATAGAAGTTGGAAAATTCAGTCATATGTACCCTTAAGGCTTGATTCTAACATTCATATTCAGTAGATCATCATGCTGATAAATTGATAATGGGACAGGTACAAGTGTGGATATATGTATATGTGTACTTAAATCAATGTGGAAAATACTTATAATATGTTTTCTTTAATACATGTCTCTGGACATCCGTGAAAGAGTGATGGCAGTAAACTGAGTGGCGCTGTTAAAGGCTTGCACGTAGGCTCTTACAGCCCTTCGTGCCTCATATATCCTGGCAGATTTACAGTCCTAATAAGGCGCACTATGTCCTGGATATCCACCCTTTTTATATTTTTGGGTTGCAAAAAGGACCTTAAGATAACATTGCAAACGCTTCACATTCGCACGGTATATGCTGGTAAGATCCAAAATGCATCCCTCATTTCCTGCACATGGGATCTACGAGCCCCATTATACATAAATATCTGTGTAGCTGTGTTGTTGTGGCTAATCAAATAACCAACAACATCCCTGACCTACATCTCACCAATTTCAGGATAAGAAGCTTAGCCCTGCGGCAGGCGCGCTTAACATAGGTACATCAGGGGGCGCGTGAGGCATTTAGTGCCGCCTAGCTTTAAATTGTACCTATTTCACAGGAACATTTTCTTGTTCTCTGGTAGAATTAATATTTAAGTTATACGCAATAAACGATGTCATAGTTAATGACAGTTTTAATATAATATGTATATAAATACTTACATAAGCTGGAATAAATGAAAATTCATTACATTTATTTAACCTACAGGCTTATTGGACATATACTGAACAAAATGACTGCGTCGGTGAAATGCAACAAGCATTTCGTGTATGATTGTGAACTCCCCAGAACTGTAGTAAAGTTTGCAGTAGTTAACAATGCATAGTGGAGTTCGCGGATAGCGACAAATTTATCAGTTGCAAGTATCGTCAAGCCTCAGGAACTGGAGCAAGGACAGCAAGTGCTTGAAGGTAAATGCTGTCCTTAGAAAAGCCATTTCTGGTCCATCGGATCCCCACAGCTGTAATAGCTCTGTGTCCTTTTTGTAAACAACGAGAAACACTGCTCCAAATAGAGCCATTATTTCAGAATCAGACGTGTTGTTGCAATCTCTGTCCTTTGTTATTTATGTATCTGTTTGTGTTTGCAGTAACATAATCAGTTATCTCAGGATTAAACAATTTGAAAAATGCTTTCAGTTTCAGTTTCTCTTGTAATCCGTTTCGGACCAGGCAGAACTTGGATATATTCTTGCGTTTTCCCCAAGGACAGATAACGAATTATGCATCCATAAAGTTTCCTGGTACTTACCAGTATAAGACTGGTAACGCTTGCGATTGGCCTACACTCGCACAGTGAACACAGAAGGACAAGGTGGGGTATTTGTTTGTGTTTCCAAGAAACACCGTTACTGTGTTTGTTTATGTACTGTCTGAGCTAGGG
This sequence comes from Tenodera sinensis, assembly GCA_030765045.1. NCBI lineage: Eukaryota > Metazoa > Arthropoda > Insecta > Mantodea > Mantidae > Tenodera > Tenodera sinensis. The sequence continues at coordinate 13,855,068 of CM060962.1, read as the reverse complement.
AAAGTGACACCCACACAAACTGCAGCGTTGCCAGTTTTGTTTTTGACAAAACTAAAATATCTCCGTAGGAAATCCTCAGAGACGAAAACTTAAGGTACAAAATGTGTTCCAAATATCGAGATCTATCACTGGTTTAAATTAATGTAATGATTTCCCTTCCATCCTGTATGTAGTAATTCTCTAGGGTTATCTGTTACATGCAGCGTTGCAAGTGTCTTTAATTTTCAGGAATCCGATAAGCCATACTGTTACTGTATCAGTTTCTTTGTCAGATGCTCTCAGATTGTAACGTTAAATGAACTACTTAACTGATCAGCTTTGAATCCCTCTGCTTGCGTTTAAGAAGCATTAAATGTCTCTTCGTAGCAAAAGAAGAACAAAAACTTGTGTAGAAAGCGATAGGGGTTACATTTGCATAATTGCAATGTTTGAATTGTGACTCGGACATGCAGGTTAAGCACGTATGATAACCAGCAAGGACAAGGGGGTTTTAAGGTTAGTGTTAGTCCACGCATCAGCGTTTAATTACCGTTCGTTTATCTCTCTTTGAAAAATGTTTACGAACCACTTGAGAGGTAAACCAGTTGTGCAAACTTTGGCACATCATTTATTGGCTTCTCAAATACCTCCACGCGTAGAGTAGAGCACTATTTCAAAGGATGCTTTCCGCAACTTTTAGAAGTAATATTTTGTAGCTTGTTAAGCTACATAATGTGACCTATGTGTTAATTTGGCAATGAAACATAGTGCAAGGGCCCATAAATTACACGCGTTTACCCAGGCCACGAAGTTTATCACGTGAAGAGAAGTGACTTTAGGTAGGGAATTAAATGCATCAGTTATGAGGATGAGATGCCTGGCAGTTAACAGAAGTTCAGAAATACAATGAAGATTCAATATTGTTACACCAAAGAGAGCAGGCACCAAACACGGTTTCTCAATGTCCGGAGACATCCATACGTACATAGGAGATAGCATAACTATTACTCTTTAGAACAACTTTGCACATCTCAGCATAGATAAGTAAAAATTCATTGATATTCCACAGATTGTCAAAGATATCCTTAATGCAGGACATTCGTAAGCCTTTAACATAATTCAGGCTTTATTTCATCCAACCATTCGGATACAAATATTTACAGGAAGATTGTAATTTCAGAAGTGTAAAACAACTCGCATTCAACCTGGACCATCACCTGCCCATAAGTTGTATTACCTTTTTATTTGTGCTGTTCTTGGCAGATGTACTTTGTGTTCGTGTTATCAGTGAGCTTACATATAGGCGCTTTTATACAGACAATAGTCACAAAGGAAGTTTCACACTATTCATTTCGAAACCCACCCAGAAATTCCTGTAGCTGAAGCAATGTAACGCGAGGAAGCCATGCCCAATACATTAGCTGCCAGTTTGAACTGCAAACCACCGAAAACGAACGTCATACTTCCGTATAGAGTACATGAGAATAATGTTTGTATCAATCATATGGATAGTTAGCATCAGCAGTAAGCGTGTTGGCATAAATAAATAAAAATTACCATCAAAAAGGTTACTTAAACCCGGGATATAAAGTACTTACATTATTGTAAGTCGCCCTTGGGGTATTTATCTCTGATGTGAGATTCCCTTGTGGTCTAACCGGGAAAAAGTACCAATCGGCGGGGAATTTAATGTCGTACTGGCAAGTTGGCCATGGTAGTTTAGTGGTTAACGCAGCCGCTCGATAAGCGGAAGATCCGCGGTTCACATTCCGTCTATGGCTTTGACTTTTTCAGTCCTGATTCCACCTCTTAAACATTACCCACACACGGCTTGTGTGTTTAAAAACACCAGCAGTAGGCTTGTTGGGATAAATAAATAATAACTTAATTTGCCATGAGAATATCATAAACATGTGGTACTTCTTCTTCTTCTTCCCGAAAATCTTGGTGTAGCATCACGAGTCCAGTTATTCAGGTATCTTCATCATGCTTCGCTGAATGCCAAAACCTCTCAAACCTGTCGGGATCTAGAACTGCTTAGGTTTTTACAAGTATGTCTACTGAATGAAATGTTTTTCCTTCAGTAGGAAGCTTAGAGCTTATTCAGTCATTCAGTATACTACTTCCCTATATGTACAAGTTCTTATTAATAATGCTTACAGAAGGTCTTACGCTAGCTCTTTTCATTGTCGTCCCCTCAAAATATTTTATTTTCCTTCGAGCGTCGTCCTATATTTTTCCTGTCTTCCCTTGTCCATTTCTTTCCTATTTCTCTTCCGGAAATCTCCTGAACTTGTGATGCTCTGGTGTTTTCGCTGACTAGTGTTCCTGCCGCGGATTTGCCCCACGTCGCATATCTAAAGCCCTTGTCTCCCGCTTTGCTCGCCATGCAATAAAGTTTTTGCTATGCATTCTGTTTTTCTTGTGCATTGCATATTCGTTCCCCAAGTGTTCCACCCGATTTATGCACTCTTCCATTGATACGGTTGTTTTTATTTAATGTTCTTAATGTGATGTAAGTTTGCCTCTTATTTTAGGCTCTGTTTTAGGTACGTTGTTATTTACGCTACATTTGGAACCTTCGGTGTAGTGTCCGGGCACGTGGATGCCATGTTTATTTACTTATTATAAGTTTTCCTGTGCGTGTGTCCGTAAGTCTCCTCAGACCGTTGTTGCGATTTGCCGAATTACTAGTGATCTTGCATACGGCTCCTAGTTCCTACACTGGTCTGGTCCCCATAATTCCATAATGCCGCGACTAAGCTCACTATGACCACACGCAAACCGTCCAACATTATTGCAACCATGTCCGTTATTTCGCTTCGCCTGCGAGCTTATGCTGTACTTCCTAACAGTACAGCTGTAAATATTAATTGTTGCCTCTGCACCAACAAGAAGCTTAATCTAACAAGCCTTTCAATGCAAATAATACACTTAGTATAGGTGAAGAGGATACTTTCACTATCTGAAATTATTCGAATATTCCACTTGGTTGTGACTGTGATGAATTTAAATGTGTTATTTATAACTACTGGTCAGCGTTTAGTCATTGCAAAATAGGAGTGCTTTGCCACCACTAGGGGGTGAATTTTTAAGAGTTTTCAAAGTCGAGCAATCCTCTGGGATTGTAGAAGTTGGGAAAACTTTCCGGTGTTTGCTTCCTGAGTGCATTTGCACGGGATATTCACTTTTAGACCTTCTGGGAATCGCTCCATTGGTGTGGTATGTCTATATGACACAGATCAGTTTGTTGTTCTGTGGGGCATGTAATTACATATTCATCCCTTCCAACTACCGTGACAAGGTGACACTGAAGGGAGGAAAACATTCAGCTCATTGCTATACCTTGGAATGAATACAGCTTAGTTTTATATGGATCACATTCTCCCAGTGGGTCGGGTCGTGTAATCATTAGCCACAAACATTTGGCCTCGTGAGTTGTTTGTGGCGCTTGGCCATCCAAAGGTTGTGGTGATGAGTTCTTATATTTGTCATGTTTCACTCTCATTATCTGAATTGGTACTAAAATATGCGTTAGACTAAATGAGCAGTTCGTGATCTCAAAATGAAATATTCGTGAGCCTGTTTCCTCTAAACTACCAAGTTAAGCTTGTGCTTGCCACATTGCTCTTTAGTGTTTTAATTCATGTAGAAAAAATATTATTACCAATTATTGATAAAGGGAATAAGTTATTTGTGTGTAATAGTAGCGCATCAAATTGTTTCAAGAATAAATTGAGCAGTGCTGTCGTGTGTGTTGCAACATTTGCCATAATGTCAGGAATTCCTGATTCGTAACTCCCTGCAGCTTCTCCGTATCACATTGTGTGTTAGATAAATGGAATGGACCAGGTTCGGAAGGGAGACTTAGCACCTTGTGTCTATGTCCCTAAGGGTACACCCCTGGAAGTGGGGTGAGGTGAGAGGATATGAAGGGTGGTCGGACGTGATGAGAGACGACAGCAGAGGACAGGGTCCAACTAAAGATTTGAACTCTTCGGTGGTGGCTCGTACACCGGCTGTTCTCCACGCCCCTCCACCCCCTGCCTCTAGGTCAGTTAGGGGCCCGGGACTCGGAGAGACGACAACAGAGAACAGGGTCCAACTAAAGATTTGAACTCTTCGGTGGTGGCTCGTACACCGGCAGCTCTCCACGCCTCTCCACCCCCTGCCACTAGGTCAGTTAGGGGCCCGGGACTCGGAGAGACGACAACAGAGGACAGGGTCCAACTAAAGATTTGAACCCTTCGGTGGTGGCTCGTACACCGGCTGCTCTCCACGCCCCTCCACCCCCTGCCACTAGGTCAGTTAGGGGCCCGGGACTCGGAGAGACGACAACAGAGGACAGGGTCCAACTAAAGATTTGAACTCTTCGGTGGTGGCTCGTACA
>CM060962.1:13840699-13845699 GCA_030765045.1 Tenodera sinensis | reverse complement strand
AGACTTATCTTAGCTGGAATATGTTAAAGTAACTAATTAAAATATAGTCCATCGCCATCACGCAGTAGTTTTTGCGCTCCCAGCCAAAGAGTGTGTATTTGTTCACAACTGGTGTCCGTTCAGCATCGTGATGAATATGAGGATCCACGATTGGTGGCAACTTGTGGATCAAGAAAAGCAACATCCCGGTTGGGAGATGTGTGGTGCTGACCATGTGATTCTCCCATATCTTCTGAACGATGACACGTCTGACGTGCACATATGGGCTTGTGTTTGAAACTTACGAGGGCTGGTGTAATGCGGAATTAAACATTGGGAGGGTTCAATGTAACTTCTAGCAACATTCCAGACTTATTTAACCCATTCGGCCTGGAGCACGGAGTGGTTCCGTGGCCAGAGCTAATGGACGCAGAATCGGACTACAGAACAGTTCCGTTGTCCAACTTCACATAGCATTTTTCCTGTTACTATACAGATTTCATCAAATGTTCATTTGGTACGCTTTTGTATTTTTCATTTTGTGTTGGTCACTTGATGTTTCAAAGAGACAAATATAGGAAATCAACTTCCGATCGGTTTTGCGCTGCAAATGTGTTCAGTATCAAACACCACACAAAGATTGATGTTTCATAATGTTGATAGATTATGAAATCACGAAAGCTAATTAGAAAGTTAATAAGAGCAACTATGAAGATTTTAACTACCATTCTAGCAAACCCAATGTCGATAGTGATGATGATAAAGAAAACGTTGCTAGCAGTAAACAGGAAGAAGAAAATACAGAAAATGGTACTTCAGCTGGAAGCGAAAAGGAATGAAGATGTGTCTTGGGGCTTACCATGTAAATTTGGACTACTGAAATATCTAAAATACAAAATGTATGTATACAGAACACATGTAAGCAATTTCAGCATTAGGATTGCCTAATAGTAATGCAAAGAAAATAATCCATTTTGTTTAATATTCCGGGAAAAAGGTGTTTCAGCTCGAAGGGACGTATTAAGGTCATAGCGTGCCAGGCCCATTGGGTTAAATTGGGCAAATGACACAAGTGCTGTCTCATTTCGAAGACAACATGTGATATCTCTTTCTATTTATTCCCCTCAAGGAGTCAGAGGTGAAAGAATGTAGGTGTAAGCAAAACCTTAATGTAAATTACATGCGCATTAACACCATAGGGATGCAAGTTATCAAAAACAGGGAATTTAAATGTTGATAATGCGATGATTTTCGCGAATACTTCAAGCCATTTCGTAATGGTACATTTCTCTTTCTCTTCGGGGAGTGGCCGTCGACAGAGCTGGCCAAGACCCAGCTGGTCAGGTCCTGCAGTAAGCCCGTGATGAATCTTAGTTCACAATGTTCGGTCTTGTATGCGTTTGTTTCCGGCCATTTGAACGTTATTCCTCGCACAATGATGGGAACGCAGAACACGAACAGTCCAACTGTTGCTTGGCACTGCGCTGCACACGTTTCCCTTCATTATGCTCCATGCTATGCAGTACATAAGCTGTAATAAGACCAGACATAAATTTCATGGAGGGACGGGCAGCAGCGGTCTAAAAACAAATTGTAATCTGCTGTAATTATGTGTGCTGTAAAGTTTCCAACGCAGGATCCTAATAGGCAGTCAGCTATGTTTTAGATGTGCCTTTCGACTTTGCTGATGAACTTAAAAACCCCGTACTCCATCGTAAAAGAATGGGCTTATACATGAGGTGATTTATGTAGTCTAATGGTGCAGTTTTTATCGTAGGTATTCCTGTTCCAAAGTGCAAGTGAGCCAGACGCTGTCAGTCTTCAACTGGCAGTAAAAATACGCGGCATTCTTAATAAGTAACATCGGTGAACGATAATGACCAGAGTGCATGCCTGTATGCAGGTGGCCAAAATACTTCACGTTTATACTGCCATATAGATATAGATATGGGAAATGGTTGAAGCATGGGTACAGATGGATGTTATTACTGTAAATATATTGTAGGTCTGCCGTTAGCACCACCTGATGAGGCAGCACAACTAGAGTTGTAGTTAAAATTGTCTCAAGGGTAATAAAATATTTATATAGAGTTGCCAATTTGGAGGAAAGCAATATTATTAAGGAATGTTTTCTGATGCACATGAGAAGCAAATGGGAAGGGTCTTGGACACAAGAAGTAAGGGAATTAATGGAACAGATAGGTATGGGCTATGTTTGGGGGAATGGGGAGTATTGTTAGTGAGGCTTTTGGAAGTAAGTAGAATCAAGAATAGAAGATATTGATAGTCAAGTTATTTTTGCTAGTACAAGGAAGAAAAGATTGTTGAGGATATATGGGGAAATAAAAACAGAGTGTGTTAGGGAAAAGTACATAGATCTGTATAATAAGCTAGGGTGGGAAGGATTTGCTTGGACGAGGACAGGAGTTAGAAATTTGATAAGGATAATGGGAAATACCCAATGTGTGGAGAAGATGATACAGAATGTCATGGTATACTATATTGCAAACAAAACAAAGGTATGGGGAGAACAAATTTGGCAACAAAAGTGGAACAGTTTTAAGGCGGAGAAGAGGTATTACTAATCAGGGGAATGTTGTCTGTAAAAGGAGAAAAAATGTAAGAAGTGTAGGTGATTATTTGGGTAAAGTCAGAGAGAAATGGTCAAGAATAACTAACAATTAAGTTTGGAGAAACTGGAACAAGGGACATAAGAGAGCAGAGGTTCATCAACATAGGGAAAACCAGGGGTTGTGTGTATTGAGACAGAAATTTAAGGCAAGCGGGCAGAAAGGGTACATTAGGGATGAACAAGAAGGTGTCTTAGGAACGTTGTTAGTGGTTGTTAATGAAAGTTTGTAGGTAGAAGTGTGGTTGGGTAGTTGGGTGGGTAGGTATGAAGAAAGATGAGAAATAAATATTCTATTCATTCTATACTTTACATCTATGTAGTTAAAAGCAAAGCACTCAACGAGCAAACTAGGATGGCAAGTCTCCGAGTAGTTAAAATGTATGGAACGTGTTTATTGTATGTTAAAACAATTCAGTATAAAAGCTTTGTCCTTTAATAAGCCTTATTAACACAACTTCAGGTGTAAGTCACATTTTCCTGTGACTGAAGGCATAAGGATATAAAACGTGTGATAAAATCAAGACAAGTGTTCCTTGGTGAAGTGGAAACTGTAATGAGGAGCAAAGTTTCTTGGGTCTCGAAGGCATCTGCTCCGCAAAACTTTCTCTTGTGTACTTGGGACGCTGCTCTTACACAGCTCTACACTTATTTCGAGGTGGTGGCAGAAACAACCAGAACCTAATTTTGTATATTAGCAGCAGAGTTAATTGGCTTCTTCTAAGCTCAAATCAACTGTGAAATACAGAAACTCGTCCCTTACACCAGTGGAACGAAGAAATCTAAACATTTCGATAGCAGGCTTATAATTCCATTTAAATACCAAACATCGGCGCTGATTACCTCTAGTCAGAGTAGTTTATTTTCACCCATTTTCTCGTATTGTGTTTTTTGTTTCGGTATCGAAACAAAACGGTCGCAATACTGCTTCTGGAGAAGCTTGTCTTGTTTGGTTAGTGCGGTCCTGTTAGTGTGTCGGTATTGCCTGGTGTTTACGGCACAGTGCACTGACCTTGCCCTGCTGCAGTTGCAGTATACGTCGCTAGCTCATCACCTTAAGCTTTTGGCGTCTCTTTCCAGATCACATATACTGTGTTAATAAAACTAAAAACTTTAACCCAATATCGTTTATAATATTCTGGTTTCGGACCAACTTATCTGTCTTAGTAGTATAAACTAGTACAAATATGTTAAGTAGATTTTCCGGGCTTGTGGGTCGTGGTCGAGTTGGATTGCCTTCCTCCGACGTTTCGCTGAAAACTGCGTCCAGCATCTTCAGGGTGATCCAATTAGTGAACTCCCGAGTCCAACGACTTTGGACTCGGGAGTTCACTAATTGGATCACCCTGAATTGGATCACTCCAAAGACTTTGGACTCGGGAGTTCACTAATTGGATCACCCTGAATTGGATCACTCCAAAGACTTTGGACTCGGGAGTTCACTAATTGGATCACCCTGAATTGGATCACTCCAAAGACTTTGAACTCGGGAGTTCACTAATTGGATCATCCTGAATTGGATCACTCCAAAGACTTTGGACTCGGGAGTTCACTAATTGGATCACCCTGAAGATGCTGGACGCAGTTTTCAGCGAAACGTCGGAGGAAGGCAATCCAACTCGACCACGGCCCACAAGCCCGGAAAATCTACTTAACATAGTTGACAACGCCGGCCGTGAAAGCCTCAGCACTTATATTAGTACAAATATGTTCATGAATTTGAATTTCACTGGCTTTAGTAAGTATTAAAGAACTTGTTTTCATTCTATTCAAAACCACACTTATTTATAATAAAGTGAGATTATAACAATAGGTACTTATTTCTTAGTAATTAAATAACAACGCATACCTACTATAAATCTTAATAACATAAAAGCATTTTAATTTGAAAACAGACATATAATGAGCATATTTTGGTCTAAGATAACGGAAAAATACATCTTATGTATGTGGGTTCTTCATTGTATAGCTTTCTCGGCTTTCGTTTTGTCAGTTCATTCAGTAACATAAATTGCATTGCAAAAATTCAACTGAAACAAACAGTAAACAATCTCGCATACGGAATCTAAGTTAACTTTAATGTTTTTTATTTTGATACAATAACACAGGATCACTGGGGTGGTAAATGTCCAAATGACACCATGTTTTGGAAAAACTAAATGCAGTATAACTAAAACAACTTTCACATGAGGAACTTGTAGCCTCCACGACTCAAGAAAATTTACTCCAACCTGGACTTGGAGTTCTCTGTCTCACATTTTCTTCTTGCCGGGGCCCTAATGACCAAGTTGTCGACGGGCCCTTAAACCCAACACACTCACTCACTTCTTCTTGCCTTTCTACCAATATGTAAGCACCAGAAGCACGTTTCTCCACCAGTTCTTCACTTGCT
>CM060962.1:13823199-13838199 GCA_030765045.1 Tenodera sinensis | reverse complement strand
TCTTACACACGCTCACTCCCTCACACACTCTCTTACACACGCTCACTCCCTCACACACTCTCTTACACACACTCACCCCTCACACACTCTCTTACACACGCTCACACACTCACTCCCTCACACACTCTCTCACACACACTCTCTTACACACACTCTCACACACTCACTCTCTTACACACTCTCACACACTCTCTTACACACACTCACTCCCTCACACACTCTCTTACACACGCTCACACACTCACTCCCTCACACACTCTCTTACACACGCTCACACACTCACTCCCTCACACACTCTCTCACACACACTCACACACTCACACACTCTCTTACACGCGCTCACACACTCACTCTCTTACACACCATACCATGGGGTACACAACAACTATACGAGAAACCATCCCTCTCTGCTTACAGTATGAGCTTGAAATAGCCGCCCAGGCAATATTCATTTATAAAGAATCGCGTAACAAAATGTCTCTAGGTCGGGAGTTTAAGACAAGCTTAATATCATTTCATATCGTTTCCGGGAACAAGTGAAGTCTCAGTTTTGTTGTCAAGGATAAAAGGCTACCATGAAAATTTAACGATTTAGCTCTTTTATAACAAGTTATTTACAAGTATATGAATTAAAAGCCGAGTGTATAGAAGAACACAGAAAATACGTGTTTGACAGAATAATAAAAAAGCAGAAAAAGGAGAAGTAAAACAGCAATAAGCAACTCTTAAGAACTGGTGAGAAGTGCAAATACGAAGCCGTGATTTGTGTTCAACAGCGAAGGCAAGATAGTGTTTCATAAACTTGACTTTTCAGAGTCTGATATTTATCACAGGACAAACGAAATCTTGTGACGGAGTGAGGGACGGGAATTGTACAGTATTTTGTGTGAATCTTCACAATAAAGGGGTTAGTGAAGGAGAAATGAAAGTCTCACTTTCTTTATCTCACACATCCTGACTGAATACTTTCCTACATAATTATACTCTACATATACCAAAGCTCATTTTTCCGATCGTCCATGCCAGGAAAGAAACAGTCCTAAACCCGGCATTCATACTCACACAATTCGTTACAAACCATGGGGAAATTGCAGCAATGTCTATACAGAATTGGAAAAGTAACCTCTCCGAAGTGCCCATGCCAAGATGGCCACCAAACACCCATACAACTCTTACTTCACTGTAAGCTGCAAGCCAGGAACAGACCAACGTATTTGAAGAACCCCAACATAGTGCTACGAAAAGTGCTTTCATCAACACGTAGGCACAATCCAGTTTATATGTACATGAAATGTTTAACACATTAGACTAAAACTGCTTTCATCAGAACGTGTATGAGATATACCCATAGGGTGAAACGCAGTTGTAAAAAAACTAAACCAAATAAAAAGCAAAAGTACCGAAGCTAGCCGAAGGAAGTCATCCCTTACCATCACCTCACCAAGACTGAAACATAGAAACCCAAACAAAAATCCCACATCAAGGAAAATAACGATGCTACTACTTACTAAATTCATTTCAATTATTAAAAAAAAAGCTATTTTGTTGTTTAGCGACGCTGTCAGTTGCCAGGATCACATCAGCGTCGCCGGTGTGCCGGAATGTTGTCCCGCAGGAGTTATTTTACATGCCAGTAAATCTACTGGCTTGGAGCTGTCACTTTTAAGCACGCATGAAAACCATCGGTCTGGGCCGGGTTTGAACCCGCGACCTTGGGAACAGTGAACCAGCGTCTAAGCAACTGAGCCATCCAGACCGACAGTTCACTCGAATGGTGTACATTATGAAGTGCGACTACGTTGTTCAAGAACTAATAGCTTAATTTTCAAACACCATGGTGCCTCGCTTCACTCTTTCAGAGGTTCCACGTTCTCTAAACACTTGCACAACTTTGAGTAGGAAGACACATAGAGGATGATCCTTGGCCTTCCAAATACTATCTAGACTAATTATCATTGGTGTGCAATTTGCCTACCTTGTGGATCAGGGTAATCTCATATTCCAGCGAAGGAGGTGCGACGTTCCGTGTTTCGGCGTGGTGGAGAATGCAGCGTTTGCGCTCCCATTAGCACCGACGTACGACTTCGCGAATATTTGTCCAATGTCCCTCTTTAAATAACGCAATATTCCCCTCTTTACATAAATCGACAGAATATTATTCGTCAGAATTTCTAAATCCAATTTCATTATTCCTCTGGTTTTGTTCTACACATTCTTAGTCTTATAAACAGGGCCCGGATGTTCATGGCATAGCACAGCTTTTGTTTGTGATTTTTTTCTATGGAAAACATAAGCGAAGCACAATTTTATCATATGAAGTCATATTTTGTTTTATTTTTAATGTTTTTGTCAATTTCACTTTCTCTACTACGTATAGTCAAGTAGAGGAAGTATTGCGTTCCACCCAAAAATTCAATTTAGATATTTACCCGCAATTATATGTTCTGAGGTTCCCTGAATCCAAAGAAAGCATTTTTAGAAAAAGGTCCGTGTGTGTGTGTGTGTGTGTATGTGTGTGTGTGTGTGTGTGTGTGTGTCTGTCTGTCTGTCTGTGTGTCTGTCAGTTCGTGGACAGCATGGATCAAAACCGAAAAGTTGGTATTTAAGCTTAATGTCCTTCAACGATGCGACACTAAGATTTTGAAGAAAATTGCTCCACCCTAAGCTACCCTTTACACGGAAAATATTTCGAAAATTTGGATTTTCTTGAAAATGGCTGTAAAGTTTTTGATTAAAATGCCATATGTTTGAGATATTTTTATAACAAATGAAATGTATATCTTGAATTTTCTGTCTATATCCCATAAAGGCCTATTTATTCTGGATGAATTTTGCATAACTGGTAAACCGTAAGGGATATGCCAAATCTTACAACACAAAAAATGTAGATCTTGCTAAAACACACAGTTTATGTCAAAATAAATTTTTTTGTAGAGTGAACCATTTGGGAGATATTCCTCGTTATTTGTGTAAGTTTTGGAGAACTTAAAACTTCTGTCAAATGGAACATCGTTATTCATTTTTATATGCTAACGGTGCAAAAAGAACGGAGTTTGAAAGCTTTAAAAGATTTGACTATCGCTCAAAGCCTACTTTATTGCCATATTCCTGTTGAACGGGCAAGAAAACGAGTAATAAGATAATTTTTGCAAATGAATATCTACTAACATGAAGAAGAGTTTGTAAGAATGGTTAGTACAGGAGTAGAGGAAGTCATGTGAGTGCAATACATCAGATTTTTCATGTTATAGTTATATATTCTCTTAAATTTTCATATTTTTGTCATATTTTGATATTTGTATTCCAGTTTTGCATATGTGTTTGCAGTCATCCCAAAAACGAATTTTCACGTCTCTTACTGTCTGAAATACTAGGAGCTCATTCTCCCATTACAATGTTGTGTACAAATAGGTCGTTCCTTTTTGAAAACTTTAAAATATATGTAATTTACTACTGTAATTCTTTGTGATCACCCTTCATTTTGTGCAAAGCTGAGGGTTAGCTCGGAATTGAGCAATTAAATTCAAAATGCAACAATAAAATTAATATTATCTATTTATTATTGAGTATGGAAGGTTTTTAAAGTAGATTTTCAATATAATGTTAATTTAAATAGCATCAAATGTTAAAAATTTCGAAATTTCACACAAAAAGTTTAGGTCATATTTATCGTCATATTTCCTCATTTTTCCGCTTTTTAGGTGCTTCCATATTTCTAACATAGTTAAGTCATAAATATGCGGCTCTGTTTATAAAATGACAAGGTGAAAAAGTCATAATAACAGCCGTCACAAAAGTAATCAGGCATGCAGAACTAGAATACCTGACTAATGTCAAAAACACAGAATAACACAGGGAAACATGCCAAAGGAAGAGAAAAAATATCTTACCGCCTCTGTAGCGCGCTTCCCCGATACTAGCATGGGAGGTGTGGCACGGGGTGCACTCAGCCTCGTTACGTCCCGGGAGACCAACTGCTTGATAACTGGCCGGGAGGGCTCGGGCGCTGACCACGTCCCACCCTCCAGTACTGCACCCCACCAATGACGCCTGTAGTGGGACGCAGCGGCTGGGTGGCAAGCCTTGGCCCTTCATGGGCTGTTAGGTTAGAGCATAACTTACGAGATAGCATCTAGATTTAGTCGTTCGCCTTACCAGAAGCGATATCCAAATCGACGGGTTCTCAGCATTCATCGCAGACTATGAACTGGACACCATTGGTGAAAGAGGCGTTCCTGTGCACTGCAATAAACAATCCATCATACGCGAGCTGTAGCCTACCAGTTAAACATTAGTCATTGTGCGATCTGAGATCTGAGTGTTCGTATTTCTGAGCCCAATGCGACACTGTTTAAGTAAGGGTATTTGAACTAAAGGGGAGTACTACCGTGTTTACAAAGTGCTTTTCACGTATGAGGATTGACCACTTCCCTTGTTTGGGCTTTTGGAAATTCTCATTCCATGTTTTCTTTCTTTGTCTTTCCTTCTTTCACAAGCCACAGTAGGCGGTTAAAGAGAGGCAAAGTCCACGTATGTGGGAAGGAGGTAAACCAAACTCCCCTCTTTCGCAAAGGTTGGACATCGCTGCTAGCAGCTAAAGATCAGTTTAATCCGTTGATCAGCAGTGTCTGTATCACTTACCTTATATGTATCTTACCATGAAAGAAGTTAAGTCACCGTGTCGGCGAACCTCTGAAATCTTCTCGCCAAGAATATATTGTGGCATAAGCCTTACATCAAAGGAAGCTCAAGATCAGCCACCTCATACCACTACGTAGCTAGGGAACGTGCAAAAAGTCGGCTAAGAACAAAGGCCATTTCAGCACAGTTCGAAAAGCTTTGCGAAACATCGATTTCCAGAGAATTCACCAGTACCTAATTCTGGCTATATAAGCGATTCGATACACACAGAGAAGCATTTAAGTCAGTTTATCTCCAGTCAGTCTTTAGTGAATGAGTAGAACTGTCAGAGTGAACTGTGGACAGGTGCACAGTGTTCTGTGTGAAGGTCACGATAGAACAGAACAGCTGATCACGAGTTGTGAACTATGATCCAGTTTTAGAGGAAATAAACTGACATAAAATGTAACTGGACTTGTCATTCGTCGCAATGTAAATTCGAACATTTCATAAGTGATCCTTACTTCATTAGTAGACAGGCACATAGCTGTACTTCAGAATACTGAAGGTTTTATTTGATATTTGCTACAAATACTTATCTTAAATCTAGTAAAGCTTACTTAAAAGTGTACAAGCCGCAAGATATGTTTTGAGCCATGTTACTGAGTTAACTAAATAATCTAACATTTGTGGTATTGAAATCCACATAAAAATATCCGTCAAAATTCGTTCACATACGTTTTCTTTCTTTTTTCACCAGTATAGCTTATCAGAGAGTTTTTCTTAGCAGTTATACTTTATTTGACTTTTTATGAATTTAATTCATTGCTCTAATATTAGTCAGCTTAAAGACAACACAAGTTTGCAGGTTTCATTAAGTATTTAATCTAACAAATGCATTTCGTGATGTAGGTTCCCATAGGACCCAGGTTCTACTTAGTATTGCCCATCTTTCAACTACTGATGAATTTAGAAACTCCCTGTATAGTTGTCAAAGCGACTGAAATTGTGTTTAATGGCTAGATGCATACGGGGACTGCGTTTGCATATATAATTTGAAACAAATATATCCGGAGAGGAAGCGTGTTTGCAGCAACTCATCTGCAGACATATGTATCAACATTTTGACTCTTTCATTTCCTTCGGCGGTTAGCTAGGCATTAATCAATGGCAGATGAGTTAGCACACTTGGCTTAAAACTTGGCTTAGCTGTGAATCATTTTACGTTCTACTTTTTCTGGAAGGTACTTCTGTGGAGCGTTTTACAAACTTTTTAGTATAAATCAGGAGCGCTGCGCTTCTTTGAACTTCTTATGTAATGGACTCCAACACGGTTAGTTTGGGACGTAAAAAATGCGACCGTTCTGCAGAGTTCGATTTCTATGCAACAATAATGATAATATAACTATAACAACAACAATAATTAACAACAACAACAATAATAATAACCATGATAATAATAATAATAATAATAATAATAATAATAATAATAATAATAATAATAATAATAATAATAATAATAATAATAATAATAATAATAATGATAATAATGATAATAATGATAATAATGATGATAATGATGATAATAATGATAATGATAATGATAATGATAATGACAATGATAATAATAATAATAATAATAATAATAATAATAATAATAATAATAATAATAATAATAATAATAATAATAATAATAATAATAATAATAATAATAATAATAATAATAATAATAATAATAATAATAATAATAATAATAACAATGATAATCTGCTTATTGAGAGAAACAGACAATTCAATATCCCGGCAGATATAGCATTCATAGATTACCAAAAAGCCCTCGACACAGTAAACAGAAAAAAAAAAAAAAAAACTATGGAAAACTTCAAAAAGATATCGTATTTCCTCAACATTTATGTTAAGCAATTGAGGGTACGTATAAAGAGACAAACATAAATATCAAAATTAATAACAATATAAATTCCGAACGTAGGGCAGTAAATAGAGATGTAATACAGGTCTGCCCAATGTCACCCACTTTATTCAATATCTATATGAACTAAACTGTTAAAATCTGGCAAAGAACATTATCCACGAATTCCTTGATTGTTAACTCACCACCAATCACATTGAAGTATGCAGATGATAAAAATTCACTGGCGGAAAAAAATGCAACACCATCAAGGATTGCTTTTCGTCCGATATGACACAATATTGGAGGACGTTAATTTAAAAAAAAAAAAAAAAAAAAAAAAAAAAAAAAAATCAAGGATTGCTTAAATTTAATGCAAAGTTAAGTGAGCGGTAGTATGTCATGATCGTATCATATGATAACAAAATCAGCACAAATGACGTAGACATGTCACAAGGGGCTATGTCCCAATAGTTGCATCAATATTTGGTGTAACCCCCTCGGGCAGCAATACAGGCATGTATTAATGCAGGCAGACGATCGTACAGGTGGCGAATGGTACCCTGTGGTACACCGGCTCAAGCATCTTGCACCTGTTGTCGCAGTTCGGTAATGGTTGTGACTGGCCGTGGAGGCCCAGTCACTTTCTTTCCCATCATGTCCCATACATGTTCAATGGGAGAGAGATCAGCGGACCGTGCTGGCCAGGGCAGTTGTTGTATACCATACAGAACACGTTGCGTTGCTGCACCTGTATGGGGACGTGCGTTATCCTGTTGAAACAGCACATCACCTTCCTGTTGAAGAAATTGCAGCAATACAGGATTAATTACCTGCTGGATGTAGCTGGCACTGGTTTCACGTCCCTGCACAAACACCAAAGGCGAGCGCGAGTTATAAGTTATGGCACCCCACACCAGGAGCCTTTGTGTCGTGGGCGAATGCACTCTGGGCGTGTTCGGTCACCAGCTCTACGCCGTACACGTACACGACATCACTTGCATACAGGCAGAACCTATTCTCATCACTGAAGACAACAGGGTGCCATTCCATTGTCCAATGAGGCCTTTGTCGACACCAGAGAAGACGTGCATAACAGTGTTGTGGTGTAAGAGGTACCTTGGCTAGGGGCACACATTATTTGAGTTCTGCTGCAGCAAGATGGTTTCCAATAGTCCGTGCTGATACTTCAGGTGCTACCTGGGCCCGTATCGCCTCCCTGGATGCTGTTCGGGCACTCACTGATGCCCGTACAATGCGTCGATCCAGACGTGCGTCTGTAGAACGTGGTCGCCCAGAACCTGGTCTACGGGAATGAGAATGTTCCACAGACCATTGCTGAAAACATCGACACACCACCGATACATTGCGCCCAAGATATGCAGCAACTTGTCGATAGGTCCATCCAGCTTCGCGGAGGCCAACAATTCGACCCCGTTCAAATGGCTCTAGCTGTGAGACAGGAGCACGTGCGTGTTATCGTGGCATCGCTACACCCTAAAGTGTCGTTTGACACCACCATTCAACTGTTAGGGTACCACAGTGACTGCCTGCACCGTGGACACTGAAGGCATAGAGACACTGCTGTGCTGTGCCATCTATTGTCCACCGACCATGATACATCAATCACCAGTTCTGTAGCCTCTCAATATCCACATACTATGTCCATGTGTTGATAAACATAGTCCTTATTGGTGTTGCATTTTTTCCCGCCAGTGTGTATTAACCAACTCAGAAGGTAATTTGCAAAGCGGAGTACGTAAATTATTACTGGTAGCAAAGGAATACGACCTAGAAATTTCAATACATAAAACCAAAACAATGGCTTTCAGAGGAAAGAAACATCTTAGAACAAAATCTTCCCCAACAACAATATTATTGAACAAGTCAATGCCTTTAACTATCTGGGCTGCAATCTCTCTTGCTTCAATCAGAGAAACACAGAGATAGAACTAGTCAAATTACACTCCTATTCACATCAAGAAAGCACTAATCTACGAAGTCAGACCAAAGACAATTTTGAAATTATACAAAGTGATAGCAATTCCAACTTCACTTTATGGCTGAGAAATGTGGGCTTGAACCACAAACCAATTTAGAGGAATAGAAACTGCTGAAATGAAATTATTAAGACCTTTAGCAGGTTACACTTTACGTGATCACAAAAGAAATGAAGAAATAAGAGAACTAGATGTCACACGCAGATGCAGAAATAACTGGATTAGATTGCGTTTAGCGAGTTCACAAGTAGCCAAGGAGACCAGTGAACATTGAACATTTCAACTGAAATGTACAATTATGTCAATAAATATACGGAATAACATATAAACACATTTGCAGGCACAAAAGACAAAACAAGAGTGAGAGAGAGAGAGAGAGAGAGAGAGAGAGAGAGAGAGAGAGTGAGAGAGAAAGAGAAGGAAAAACAGGGTAACGGAGAAACACAATCAACACTTCCCTGTAATTATAAGATTTACCTACATAATGTGTATTTACAGATATAAACTGAACCCTGTTTTAAACTTTTACTAGGCTTTTCCTGCCATGTCCTACTGTTTAGTTATAACATAATTAGCAATGAATGTCATCTTTTGTCAGGTTGTTCTATACATATACATTTAGGTAGCTTCCCCACAGGGATCAAATGTAATTAACAACGATGAGTCACTAAAGAAGATAGAGATTTCTTAGACAGCAACATATGTATTAATAGCATAATTTTGAATTCGGATTAGTATCTTACACAGAATAAAATTAGCTAAAAACTACTTACAAAGCTACCTAAGCGTTAACAGGAGAATTTGTTATTCAGATTGTCACTCAGATAATCTTATGTAGAATAAAATAAGCTAGAAATTACATACAAAGCTACATGAGCATTAACCGGGTAATATAATCTTGTACAGAATAAAATGATTTTGAACATAGGTACCCTTTAGCAGCAATTTTTAAAGCATTGAAATTGTCAACTTTTTCCTTATGATCATTAGCAAGAGCACGAATTTTTTTGATGGTTTCGTAATATACACCTTTCTGGAAGCAAGAAAGTTTTACACTGGGTTGATGGATGTTACTCTTTTGTTTAGTGTTTATCTCATGAATTTCATTGTTTGTTATAAATGTGGATCGATTGCATATAATGAATTTTAGGATCGAGAATATATACATGCAAGGTAAGATTAATATTTTCAGTCTTCTAAAAAGATATTTTCTTATGACCTTCCTTTGTATCAACACATATTGCGAATGCCGGAAGAGACTACTCCAAAGACTACAGACAAAGGGGGAAAAGAGGTCTTGGACGACACACAAACGCTGGAGAGACCAATTTCCAATCTGAAGCAGAACAGGCCAAGAGGCCTAATCCTCGAAAGTTATTGATGATGATGATGATGATGACGATGATGATGAAGATGGTGATGGTGATGATGATGATGATGATGATGAGATGATGATAAAAGAAGAAGAAACCGATTTGCACTTATGCAAACAACAAGAGGGAAAATCGTCGTTGTGCTCTCCATCAAGCACCACTAATGGTGGGCGGTGAGAGGGATGTAACACAGGATTTGAATATAAAAAGGGGCAAAGTTACGGGGCTGGACGGAGTGGCACCACAACTTTTTAATGAGTTGATATGAATATGCTGCTGATATGCAACCAAGTGTTCCCTACCTGTTGTGCCGAGGGTGTTATTCACCCCACTTTTAAAAGGGGGAGGGGGAGGCAGAATATGCAAATCCGGATAGTTTTAGAGTGGCTACTCTGTTGCTAATTATGGAGCAAATTAAACATGAAAAACTGTATTGTTCCTTTGCACATTTTATGGAGGCACTTGTCTGCCATTCGGCATTAATTATGGCATAAACTATGCAAAACGGAATATCACGCATACTAATTACAGTGTTACAACAACAAATGATAATTAAAGCGCCGAAAACTACTAGAAATAGGGATAAAATGTAGTAAAACATATCAACAGTTTCTCTAAAGCATATAAGAGGGTTTTAAAATCCTCAAACGAACGATGAAGTTGTTCATAATCCCAAAAAGTACGAAAAATACCCAAAATACTTACCCGGGTGCGCAAGAAACCCGTAACAGCGCTCAAAATACCTGTGGCTGTGCCCAAAACGCCACAGAGTGTCCCAAAAATGTTGTGCGTGACATACCCATAAAAGTGTTCACAATACCTGCTGCCCAACATTTTCGCAAGAATTTTTTGGAAGTTCACTATAAATTATAAACAAATTACTGTAAAACGAGAGAAAGGTTCGAACTTGGGTCAACATGGGGTGAAGTCTAAGTTAATTTAGGTGACGAGAGTATAGAATAGATAATGATAGCTGGGATAGCTTAGATTAACGTTGTTGATAACAGGTCTTGTTAGTCTATTAGGTTAGATTAGCATAGCCTGGAGTTGTACTAGCATTACATTTTAGCATACGCTGACGACATAGCCGTAGGATCGACAGATATACAGAAGCTGCAGAAAATCAGTGAGAAAATAGATGAATGGTGCAGTGAACATAAACTGTACATAAACATAACAAAGCCCGAAGTGGTGATTTTCAGAAATGGAGGCAAAACACCCAAGAATGCTGAAATGAACATCAGAGGACAAAAAATCAAAATCTCATCAGAGTTTAAATACCTAGGGATGACATTGCAACCAACTGCCAAATGCTACACAAAACATACAACACAACGTGCAGCCCAAGCAATACAGGACATCAAAACATCCGCCTACTCAGTCTAGAAACGGCCATGAAAATATTCAACGCTAAAATCTTGCCAATCCTGGCCTACTAGATGGAGGTTATATGGGACCACCTGACAGAAAAAAATCTAGAAACGATAGAAAAGGTAAAATCGACTTATCTGAAACAAACACTAGGTCTCTTAAAGGCAAGAAGATCTAGACTAGTGCACCTGCTAGCGAGAGAGAGAAACATCAAACTTCGATGAATGCTGCCACACTCCAAGGCTTCCAGAAATCAACTGAAGATCATGGAGGATAAACGAGTAAAGTATGACCGGAGTTGTATGGCACCGAAGCAATGACGAACCGCACATGGACAGCACCAAACTCCCAACTGGATTATCTATTCACGGCTTTCATCATCTAATCTGCAAAAACAAAAATTAACACGACCCAACCACAACGTGTGTAACGAAGCCTGTGAACGATAACACATAGAACTGTGCAGTAAAAGAGTAAAATCTATAAATGAATATGCAAAAATGTGAAAATGTTGCGTAAAGTAATTGCATGTGGCTATTTGGCTGCAATTTTATTAACTAAATTACATTATGGTAGAACCGAAGAGCTGGTGAGAGAAGGGATTACATGAAATTAGGATTATATACATTGGTCATGAAAAGCCCTGATACATTGTGCAAATGCTCTGTGTGAGATACATCGAAAAACGCATCTCCTGAACGAAGGTACACAAAAGGAATTTAGTAATGCTGTAATAAGGACGAGGAAATGTATGTGTGAGGAGGGAGGCTAGATACGCCTGGCCTCGTAGAAATGCCACGTTTTCATTTTCCTTGGACTTATCTCCAAATTCTTAGTTGCTATTATGGAAAATATTGCAGATGTTGCTTGAAATAAGCAGCAATTATTGTGTTAAACAAGCTTTAACTTTGTCACAAAAGTGTGTAAAGCTTTACAGTAAACATAACGTAACATTACATTATCATCATGAGCAAATGTGGAATTTGGTGGTTAAGGCCTGTTCCTCAAGAGGTCTGCAAATGTTCCTGGTCGTGCCATCTCTGTCTTGGTCTTCCAGGGTGCCTTCTGCCATGCGGTCGATAGTTGTAGGCTAAACGTGGGGGCTGGTGAAGAGTCCTGCGTTGTAGATGACTGAACCAGTTCTTCTGATGATTTTGAATGTCTTCTGTGATATTATTTATCCTCAGTTTGTTTCTTAAATTCACATTTCTTTGATGATTGAGTTTTGTTAAGCCTAATAATGGTCTCATCTGTGCTGCTTCTAATGTGTGCCTATTTTTTAAAATTTAAGTCCAGATTTCACTGCCATAGGATAGATTTGCTTTTGAAATATGATATAGTCTCAATTTGGTATCCATTGATATATGTTTCCCTAAATTTCGTTTCATAATGCCGTTTAACTTGTTATACTTTTGCATTTTTACATTAATATCTATTTCTTCTCTGGATATTAAATTTCCTAGATAATTAAAGTCTGGTACTTGTTCAGTCACCTGGTTTTCTATTACAATCTTGACCCATTGTATATTTCTACGACAAAAAGCTATTGCTTTAGTTTTAGGTTAGTTTTAATATTACATTGAAAATACAAAAAGTTTAATCCTTCTAAAAATTCCCCCTATATTTACAATGGAATTAAAAGTCGTATCCAACAAACCACCTTCCATGGGTAGCGTTAAAATTTAATTACATTTCCGTGAATTGGCACAGTTTCTGAAAATTTTTAACTCTGTCATCAGCTTACCCTGGACCAGTATCTGGCCACGTATAGCTTCTAAGTGTGTGGAGTAAGCAATAGTTGTAGCTTAATGAGTGACGATTTAGTGAGCCATCAGAAATATCAAGTTCCCTTTCATGTCGACAGGTCATTGGCTATAATTATGTCCAGTCAGTAGCATGAATATCACTCAGTCATTTGAGAAGAGTATAGGGAGAGAGAGAGAGAGAGAGAGAGAGAGAGAGAGAGAGAGAAGAGGAAGCTATGAAGGCCTCGTTAAATAATCTGATGCCCTTGCATTTTGCTAAATTCTCTTTGTTTACATGCGCGCATACAGTGTTACCAAGTTGTTACTGTCCCTGCTACCTTAGTTAGTACCCTGTCTACATTAGGTATCTTACCCCAATTCGCTACTGCGGGACATCACACTTACAGAACCGTTTAGAAAGCACTGTGATAGGGTACATTGAGTTGGCGAGCCAGGGAAATGGACAGTGTGTGACGAGAAACATTAAGATCGTCCTTCATGGTATTGACAGGCAGCAAACAACAGCGCAATGCACAGAGAAGGTTGGGATAAAATCGCCAAGGGTATGGAGCAATACGTCACAACATCTCCAAATTCATCAGGCAGAGACTCCCGTAGCTTCGACTTGGTGAATGTTGGATGATAAACATTACTGATTACAACAATATGAGAACCTGTCCCATTTGCAAGGAATGTTGTGTTCGTATGTTGGCAAGCTGTAAGGAAATAGAGGACAGCGACCCTTTACTACCCCGAATGGCAGGTAGGGGAGACTTGGAGAGGAAATTTATACTTACGATAAGACAATTGAGTAAATACACTCATTCATAGTATTAAGTGCCTGCAAATGAAGTAGATGTTAGTAAGGATATTTTCCATCCTTCCACACATTGTCTAGTTGTTTAAAATTTTAGAATTATAATCCTGAGTTCTATATATTCACCTTTAATGCTAGAGAGTGTTTTTAATGAGTGAAGTGATTATGAATTTTAAGATAATTTAATGGATTCGTCCCAATGTGTACAGTTTAGTTCAGGGAATGCCTATGAGGCTTTGTTCCTTGGTTTGCCCATCATCCAAGGACCTTCCTGCTCTTAGCACTGCATCCGACACACATAGTTGTAGGCAGAAGGAGGGCTAATGACAGCAACCCGCGGCGCCTGCCCGGCCGCTGCGTCCCCCGCCTCTGCCCACCACACGCGTCATAAATGGACTGCAGTACTGGAGGCGAGCCCCGGTCTATCCCCACCGGTTGTGCGATCTTCGCAACCAGGGCCCTAACGAGGCTCAGTGCACCCCGGAACAAACCGAGCGGCATGGCTCGGGCGGTAACGTCTGTGGCCCGCATTCTGATGGTGTCGGGTTCGATCGCCGTAGCTGCGCGCTCTGACATGGGTTTCTCTTGATTTCCTCATGTCACTTAGGCGAATGCTGGGGTGCATTAATCTCTTCTCCATGGATTCCTTTCTCTTCATTTGTTATTTTCCTCCCTTGTCATCTTTCAGGCCTCCCCCCCCCCCCCGTAGCGCAGTGGCAATGCGTCTGCCTTTGGCACGGGGGACCCTGGTTCGATCCTGTGTACCGACATGGGATGGAAGTCTGGTCCGGGGTGCACTCAGCCTTGTTGGGTCCCTGGGGGGTCAATTGAGGAGCTACTTAAATAGAGAAGTAGCGGCTCCAGGTCGTGAAGACCGCATAACCGCCAAATGACCAACTACCACCCTCCACTACTGCACCCCACATATGACACCTTTAGTGGTCAGAGGTGGGGGTCGCAGCGGCTGAGCGGTAGGCCTGGGCCCGAATAGGGCTGTTGCGCCGTGGAGTTTTGGAGTATCATATTTCATGTGTGATTGGTAGCTCGGTTCGTTCCGGCGAATGCGGACAGATGACACAGTTGCTTGCGCTCTGGAACCTCTTCCCTGGACCTCCCTGGAAGTTGCTGCCCGGGCCGCAAGGGTGGAGGAAACACTTCGGTTGTG
>CM060962.1:13800699-13818199 GCA_030765045.1 Tenodera sinensis | reverse complement strand
TATTTAATACATATACAATTATATTTCGTGTTTCAAAGTTTGAACATAATATTAAGTTTAAAACTAAAGATCGCTGACCAAATAGTTTTAAAATGTTTTGAACCTAATAGCAATGGGACTTTACTGCTTTATTTATTGTGAAAGAGAAACAATTTAGTATGTTAACCACAAGACAGTGTAAGGATATTAGGTGCATAAGAAAAAGGAAGGTTATGAACTTGAAGATTATGTAACTTGCCTAACCACAGTAGGTAGCTGCAATAATTATTGTATACAAAATATGTTGAATATAAACAAAATAATTAATAACTAGGGCTAGGAAGTTCATGCATTTGCATGTTTTTTCATAGGGGTTAAAAATGTATGCTTTTATATTATGTGCACGAATTTCGGAATTTCCAGTTATTTAGACATGCTTTTATGGTGCATATAACTGCATATTTTCTTGATTTTGATAAATGCATATTATTGCGATACTATAGCCCTTATATTGCATATTTTAATGATTTTTATGGTTTTTTATTACTTTTTTCTATCTGGATAATATTTTTTATATTGGCAGTACTGCACATGATGATGTAATTCACGAAGATTTCAATATTATTGCCCCTATATTGCATATTTTAATGATTTTATGCTTTTTTTTATTTTTTCATCTGTATAATATTTGTCATATTGGCAGCATTTCTGAGACAATGGTTCTTTCCCATTGGTAGATAGATTTGTGTCCAGTGCGAAGATAATTTTTGTTAAATCTAAATCTCCTAAAAGAGTTAAGTTGTTTAGATCAACAGCACCTAATACCCGACTTCCTTCTGCACCAGTGTTAATCGATGGGGAACATGGATCGATGCAGTTTTATATTATGCTGAGCACATAGAAATAGCCGAAGAGGTTGTTAATTCATTGGACTTGAAAGATGCTTCATCAATAGAAACTGTGCAAAATATTCTGTCAGACACTGGGTTAAAAGAGGATCTTGGTTTCATATCTGCCCATTTTTCTTTCTTACCAACAGCCATAACGGCATTGGAAGCTGTGGGATCTCCTTTGCATGAATCACTTACTGTGCTTGAAAAAACAATGTGATCTAAGTTCGGTTCCTGGTAGCATAGGACAAAAAGTGAAAGAGAAAGTGAATTCTGTAATTTCAAAAAATTCTGGTTATAAACAGATGTGCGGTATTCGAGACATCCTCAAAAGAAAACCATGTCTCACCAAGAGACTTGACTATCTCTCTCTGTGTGTGTGTGTGTGTGTGTGTGTGTGTGTGTGTGTGTGTGTGTGTGTATGTGTGAAGCATTTAACATCATTTAAATATGCCCCGATAACATCTTGTGACGTGGAGAGAAGTTTTTCACGTTACAAAAGTGTTTTACGAGACAACAGACAGACTTTACAGTTGAAAATTTGTGCAAAGTGTTGGTTGTGAACTGCAATTTAGCAGTTCATACTAGCAGTACTACTAACTTTATTTATTATTTATACTAACTCGTCTTGTCTACTGCAAAGGGGCATTGTTTTAATTAAATAGTGCATATTTCTTGGCATATTTTCAAGTTTTTAAGAGCATATTTGCATGCATATTTCAGTGTTTTTAGGGCATGAACTTCCGAGCCCTATTAATAACAGTGTAGAAATGATTACTACCTCGCAAGTGGGACGAGCCCACCACTGCACGTGTTGTATCCAAACAACCTTTGTCACTCGGCAAGAGAATGTGGGTTGGGTAAGGCAAGTTCAATCGCTACCTCTGCCCTCGTGTCCATACCTGTTTAGCTCTTGCAGCTTATGTGTTCACGGACCTTTTTGTCGTCACTATCGGAACAGGCCCAACAGTGATAAACTGTATTTGACACAATACAGCTACAACACAAATTCTGACTTGACAAATGGAATGATGTTTTCAAGAAACACTATATGCCGCGGGTTGCATAGATACAAAAAATTCATACATACTAGGGTTAAGCAACTCTGCAAACGTAATTAGGAAATTTCCTTCTGACGATTGCAGCAATATCGTAACTATGGTATTAAACTTTTCATTCTGATTCTACCATTCCAAATAAATGAGTGATGTGTTAAAAACAAATCCATTATTTTGACAAACTTAACAAAGCCATCAACTTGAGCATAACACCTATTATGTAATACCCAGCGCTTGACAAAAGCACAGAGGCATATCGTGAACCCCACCGCTCCAGGGTATACAATGTTTTGCACTTTACACTTCACTAACGGAATAACGTATTTTAAGTAACCCCAGTTTTCCAGGGGTACAACGTTTTGCTCTTAACGAAGTTATTATTTATCTCATCTGTTAATTAACTTCTTTACACGTATGTTACACATGCTTTCGTATTTTACGTGTGTATTACACATGTTTTCACACACCTTGGCAAAATGTGAAGGTAGAATACACATTTATGTACTACTTTGGTTTTATTGCCTCAACAACATTGATAACTTAGCTTGTAATTATTTTGATAAGATTCAAGCAGTAATTGCAAGTGTCTCTAGCTCATTCACACAAGATTTATCAGAACCTTCTCTGCCAGGCAGCTGCTTGGGAATTCATTATGTGCCTAACGTTGGGTGCATTCTCTAAAAGGGATCTGTATCAAACGCTATGCCAGGGGTGTCCAACATTCTCTCTTTGGAGAACATTACGCAGTGAGAGGCAATGCCTCACTCCACTCCTTAGTCGGAAGGACAAACGGTCAGTATCCAGTGGCGGACACAAGCAGGCGATTCCATGGAAGCTTCTGTCATGCATTGAATTTTCTAGGAATGTCCTCAGAAGATTTGGTCATTCTGAATGATTTTTGCATAAATGGTAAACAGTAAGGGACAGACAAAAGCTTCCTGAATAACAAATGTGGGTCTCTTTAAAGCACACAATTTATGTCAAATGCTTCCTTTTTGGATTGAGTGACCCATTTCCGACATATTCTTTCTTGTTTATTTGAATTTGCCAATACTTATACTTTTTCTTCAAATAGCAATATGTTATTCGTTTTTTCATTCCTTGGCCTTGCATATGAAATGGAATTTATAAGGCATCGCATAGCAACCAGCTCTTAAAATATTTCACTATCGCTTACAGCCTACCGTATTCCCATATTCCCCTTGCATCTAAAAGAAAATTTGCAATAAGGTAATTTCTTAAAATGCTTATGTAGATTAAAATGCGGTATATAGAGAAATAAGCATTTGCAAGAATAGTGTGTATAAGAGTGAGTATAGCTCTACATATATTTGCACCTAGGGTTTCTCCAAATTGAACAATACTAAAAGTCTGTATCGCAGTATGTGACGCGACGATCACTTGGTGGATCTTCTAAGGCTATGCCAAATATTCATAGACCTCTTAAACGTAAGCAGTGCCAAAGAAGTCACTATGAACAGATGTTTATCGTATAAGATCAAACGCAACGTACATGTCACCAACCCGCCACTGCAACACAAGACACGGTAGGGGGTTAAAGAGAGGCGAAGTCTGCGCGTGTTGGTAGGAGGTAACCCCACACTCCCCTCTTTCTCAAAGATTTGGCATCACTGCTCTATACTGCTGCAAAAATAGTTTTAAATAATATATCTTACGGGCAAAACGTACAGCAAAATGCTTTAACAGTGCCATTTACTACAGGTCTTCACGTGTCGAGTATAGTGGTGAAAAGAACGCATTTGCCATTGTAAAGTAGGTACATTGGACTATTTCGCATGCTACCAAGAAAAAGACTTTGTTTACCATCCGCGTAATAATATCACGCTTTGTCATGCAAGGTGGAATGAAAGCTTTATAACCTACCAATACTTAAATTAGGCAATTAACACAGTCAACAGCATGAGTACACCCATATTTATTCTAATGCATTGTGTAACAAGCTGTTTTTTCTCTTTTCAGGTAAGCTGGGTATCATTTTCTCCATCAGGAAGACGTAATTTTAAGGTATAGTATGTAGTGCGTGTGCCCAATCTTGTGTAAATACATGCAAGAACACAAACAACTTTGTATTTTTAAGCATGTAAGTTTACTGAAGAAGAATTTGGCGCGTGACCGAAATGGCAAAACTAGATAACTCAAAAGTGTTCTTTAGAAGCCCATAGACGGAAATATACCATTGTTAAGGACTAAGGCGTTGCGTCGAAAACGTTGGTGATCTGTTTGTATAGGCCCCTCTTGTGTGAATTTAGTTACAGCCGAGCATCTGAGTAAGACACAATTAACGTTCCAAAATGCATGACTTACAAATAAATTATATCAGATATTGTCGTTCCCATTTTGTTATTAATAATAAATAATCCTACATGTTTTCGACACAGTGGTATTTCACCAATACGTATGAACTACCGTGCAGAGCAGAGTTGTAAGACACAGCTCGCTGCAGCACGATGCAAGCCGCGTGTACGCGCGCTATTCAGGACAGAGTCTAAAAGATCAAACCGTACTGTACCTATATAAAATGTAGTTATGCTTCAAACGAGTTTTGTTCACTCATTTTACCGTTCATGCCTCACAACACAAATTAACTCACGTATACGGACGAATTGAATATATCCAGGGGTGCTCAACCGAAGGCAAGTTAGGGAAGGTTGAAATCACCTCCTTCCAACCGCTGACACAGAATGATCCATTTATCCAGTGATACTGAGTTCCAGTGGCGGCACATTCTTACGCAAGGAAATCAAAGGCGTATACGTTCATATTCTACTCCCGATTAACCCACAATGTTTTTGTGGATTAATTTTTTGGCACGATTTACGTTTCAGAATGTTTTCAATATTTGGTGCAAAAGATGAAGTGCACAATCTCAAAAGATAAGCAAGGTGATTTTCACTTACCTTGCTGCAATACTCACTTTTAATGTACCTAGTTCATTTCTGAAAATGTATGTTCCCAGATATAAGTGGAGCCAAAGACTGCCATTAAGGGGACAGCGTACTCTGAGCGAATACCAATTTTACATACCTACATCACTTTACAGAATTTACAATACACAAAAGGCTATCAAATGGAAATTATTGAAAATTTTACTACGTATTCACAATAAAATGAGACACATTTTGGTTTATATTTCATGATTGTGTCTGTTAAAATAGATTTTTAAAAAACTCAGATATATGGAAATTTATTGAAAAAATATTTTCCAAAAGCATACAAAACTTGGGTACCTGTTCCTCGGGAACCATTTGCAGCACACAACTGAAAAAATTCAGGCATGTTTTGAATATAGTTAGCTACTCTAGAAAGCAGAATTTTTAAGCTCAGTGTTTATTAAGCATATGTGCAAACTGAAAACCTGTTGTAAAATTGCTTAAAAATCTACACATTATTTCCTAATTTACCAATTAATTTTTGTACACTTCCCCAATTGATGTATTTTAAAAATTCTGCTTTCTATAGTTGCTAACTATATTCACAACATGCCTGAATTTTTTCAGTTGTGTGTTGCAAATGGTTCCCGAGGAACAGGTACCCAAGTTTTGTATGCTTTTGGAAAATATTTTTTCAATAAATTTCCATATATCTGAAGTTTTTACAAATCTATTTTAACAGACAGAATCATGAAACATAAACCAAAATATGTCTCATTTTATTGTGAATACGTAGTAAAATTTTCAATCATTTGCATTTTATAGCCTTTTGTGTATTGTAAATTCTGTAAAGTGATGTAAAATTGGTATTCGCTTAGAGTACGCTGTCCCCTTAAATAGATGCAAACAAGCGTAATCTCGGATACTTACAGCAGGGCAGAGACCTAAATAACTCCCGTCCATCTTTCTCAAAACATTTTACGGTCGTAGAACTCTGCAATGCAAGTAGTTTCATATTCTGTAGCTCGTGTGAAGCCTCATTACATGGAAAGTTCAAAGCAGTGCAAAATAAGGTCTTCAGACTGTGAAGAGAATGTGTCGTACAATTCTTCAAAAGTTCGTTGTATTTTTCCCGTAGAATAACGTTTATCGTGAACACAGAATGTAAGCAAGGGAAATTGTGTAAATCTGCAACTACCAGTCTTCCAAATCAGGCACTTAATTTTATCGTCTTCATCTCGAAAACAAAAATATTCGTTCTCCCAATGAATTGCATGCACTATATATACTCCGCACCATCCGCCTCTGACTAGCAGGTCTAGTTCTGCTTGCCTTGAACAGTGGAGGGGGAATATAACATGTGTAGGGGAAGCAAGTGTGTGCTCGCTTGTTGACTACCCCTGAGTGTACCAGAGTTCGAACCGTGAAGCGTTGGCAGGTCACTGCCTTGAGCTGATACTCCACCATTCTATTAAGTATTTCCGCGGCTAGTGCATGCTAATATACCCTGAAAGATTCCACATCTAGTTCTTGGTTCTTCCACTTTTTCCGGAGCCCTCAGCCAAATGTTTGTGCAACAGATAACCCAAGTGTGAGCATGAGTTTTATTCTCGGAATAGAATTACGGCACCGTGATTTCCATCCTATGAAACGATTTTGATTGCGTATATAATTTACACACTGCTGTTATTAAAAGCACTCTTTAATATGAAACCTAATGTAATGATTTTAGTGAAATTTTCAAATCAGGTAACAGAAATATAGAAACACTGTGCTATTTTGTATCACACATTTGATAAATTGCCACAAGACATTCTCAAACTTTGATGATTCATTTAATAATACTTATGGCTTAGGACGTTACAAAAATGGATATTAAATGTATCTCTGCGCCGCAGGTGACCAATTCATACGCCGTTATATTTATGAATCTAAAAATACTTCGAGAGGCTTCAAAGTGTTTATTTGGAAAATGATTCAGTACTACTCTTTCACAGCTATAGTACTTAAATAAGGATGTTCACGTGATTAAAGTGTTTTATGAATGCGGTGTTTCTATTGCTGCAATTCAAATTCTAAATTATCTGAGCTTGATTCCTGAAATGTCAAATAGTTTTGTTGACGGAAATCAAACAAGCTACTCCTAAGTATGTAAACGGCTTACTCAATGAAATTGCTAGAAACACAGATTACATTTTAGATGTTTGTTACCCTGCCCTTGAAATAAATAGGTAACTACTTAGATAACTGCCTTTTCTGGGCTGAAAAAACATGACTCGGAAATATGTTGTCATGTGCTTTGAATTGTTTTGTTCATGGTTATGTAGAAATCGAATCTTCTGTGCCACAGTAGTGAGGAAAGTAACGTATCACCTTTATAGGGAAACCATAGCCTGTTTTATTTTCTCTACTACGTATAGAAAGTAGAGGAAGTATTGTATTTCACCCAGGAATTTTATGTCAAGATTTCACCGGAAATATATGTTTGGAGGTCCCCTGAATCAAAAAAGCATTCTTAGAAAACGGTCCGTGTGTTTGTGTGTGTGTGTGTGTGTGTGTGTGTGTGTGTGTGTGTGTGTGTGTGTGTGTCTGTGTGGATGTATGTGAACAGCATAATCCAAAAACGAATAGTCACTTTAAAACCAAAGTTTCTATATAAGTGTAGTGTATTTCAAGCATGCCACATGAAGATTTTGAAGAAAATTTTGATTTTCTCGTAAATGGCTCTAAAGATTTTGATTAAAATGCCATATGTTTAAGATGTCTTTATGACAAATGAAATGTATATTTTGAATTTTCTGGCTATATCCCATGCAGTCCTATTTACTCTGGATGTCTTTTGCATAACTCGTAAACCGTAAGAGATAGATCAAATCTTACTATACAAAATGTATCTTGCTAAAACACAATTTCTGTAGAAATATATATTTTTTATAGATCAAAATATTTCGGAGATATTTCTTGTTATTTGTGTGAGTTTTGGAAAACTTAAAACTTTCGTTAAATGGAAGATTGTTATTCATTTATGTATCTTAGGCGTACAAAGAGAACGGGATCTCAGACAACTAAGAGATTTGACTATCGCTCATGCAGTAGTATTCCAATTTAGTTTTTCACCTACACGAAAATAAGCAATAACATCTTTTCTGCAAATGTTTATCTCGACTAACACGAAGAAGATTTAGATCGAAACAAAGAATCAAACCTTGATTTATAAGGAGTAAAGTGTGGAAATATACTAATGGGTTGAAACTGGCCATACAAAAGAGAACATCGAGGTTAAACCGTCTAGAATTATGATCAAAGAGATACTTAACAGTTTGCCTCTTCTCATTCTGTTCTGACATATGGTTTACTTTGAATGCTATCAAAATCGATAGCATTTACAACACCACTAAATAGACAGATAATGACGGGTAAATGTGCTTAATTACCCATCATCGCATGCCTCACCCTAATGAAGCATCACCTTAACCGTGGAATTCGCAATCACACCACATCAATGAAACAAACCGAACTTCCCCTTATACGCTCTCAAATGGAAAGCTAAAAGTTGAACTGCGCCACATGTTAGTTCACAATCACTGTATTGTTGCTGCGGTGACCCTTAGCACTAAGCTGAGAGCCATCAAGTGTAATCAAGAGACAGTGAAACATCTATAGAGAATGCGTAGGCAACCACAGCCTGTGTCTAGACCAGTGCACTTGGCTTTCTGGAGATTGCGGATGTTTCGCTCATCACCCAGAGTTCATTAGAGATGAAAAGAAACCCTTGTACTGCATTCTTTAGGCAAACGGCTACCCCTACAAAAGATACGATGAATACAGAAGAACAACAACAACAGAACAAATCTCCAAAAGGAGACCGGACAGGATCCCGGAAAAAGGAACTACCCTACGTCCGAGGCGTAACTGAGCGGATCTCGACCATCCTTAGACGCTGCAACATCAGAGCACGTTACACGTCTCCGGCCAGCTTCAAAACCACGTGGAGACGCCTACATTGGCCAGACTTGAAGATCAGCTATGACACACGCGCAGCCTAAAGCTAAATCAAACCGAAACATCTGCGCTAGAGGGGCAGGCACTTGATTACAACCGGCCACCACATCGACTTCGATAAAACAGAACTCCTAGCCATCTGCAACAATTTCTCCCACAGGCTGACTCGCCAAAGTATCACCAGTACAGCCAGAGGTAGGAGCCAAGAGACCAATCAGAGACAGGGGACGCGAGCGCCAGAGAACCGGTTTTATAAGCGAGAGCATCAGAGCAAAGACCGGACAACAGCCCAGAAGAAGCTCACAATAGGATGAGCGAAACGTCGGTAATCTCCAGAAAAATGACGCGGCCTTCACCGGAAGCCAGGTGCACTGATCTATAGAGACGTAATTGCTGCATTATAAAACATCGTATATAATCATTAGGGCTCGGAGTTTTAGCTAAATACTTTTTTTTTTCGTCCTAATATGAACTTGAAACTGAGTTTAATGTTCTGCATATTCACACCAAATCAAATATTTTAAGTTTCACTGCACATAAAAAACATGTTTTCCAAATTGTTATGTAAACAAATATTTTGGGAGATTCACATAAATTACACAAATATCACACGCCTTTGTAAAATAATTTTCACATATTTACATAACATCAACAGCAGAATTATTTTTAACAGACCACCATCCATTTCTTTAATGCTCAATTACACAGGCCAGATGTCGCAATTTGTTATTACTGCAAGAACTGATACATCCGAACCTTCAGTTGGATGATATAAACATCCTGCTTTCTCAAGTTACATAAGTCTGCAAGATAAGACAGGGGAATTTCTCCACTGTCATGTGTTTTATTTAAGGATAATTTCAGGTGTGATGATTTTGCTACTGTCATAGTAAAGCAAACTATAAAGATGCCAGTTCAACTAAAATTCTTCCAGAACTTTTAAGTGACACTGTGTTAAACCATCTGATGTGTTGCACTCACATGACTTTCTCTACTCTTGTACTAACCATTCTTACAAACTCTTATTCCTATATCTTCTTCGTGTTAATTGGGATTAACATTTGTACAAATTATCTTATTGCTTATTTCCCTGTAGGTACAAGAGGAATATGGGAATACAGTAAGCTTTGAACGATAGTCAAGTCTTTTAAAGTTTGCAAATTCCGTTCTCTTTGCACAGTTAACATATAAAAAGATGAACAACTATGTTGCATTTGACGAAAGTTTAAGTTTTCCGAAACTGACACAAATGACAAGGAATATCACAGAAATGGTTCACCCTACAAAAAATTTATTTGGTCATAAATTGTGTTTTAGCAAGATCTACATTTTTGTATAGTAGGTTTGGTCTATCTCTTACGGTTTACGAGTTATTCAAAAGTCATCCAGAGCAAACAGGATTACATAGGCTATAGCCAGAAAATTCAAAATATACATTTTCATTTCTCATGAAAATATCTTAAACATATGTCATTTTAATCAAAATCGTAGGGGCCACTTTCGACAAAATAAAAATTTTCGATTAATTTTTCATGTAAAGGATAGTTTAGGGTGGAGGAATTTTCTTCAAAATCTTCATGTTGCATCCTTGAAAGACATTAAACTTAGATACCAACTTTGGTTTTTAACCGACTTTTCGTTTTTGAGTTATGCTGCCCACATACAGGCAGACACAAATAGCTTTTTCTAAAAATGCTTCTCTTTGATTCAGGGGGCCTCAAAACATGTAGTTTCGGTGAAATCTCAACATAAAATTTTTGGGTGGAATACAATACTTCCTCGTAGTAGAGAAACTAAAAATGATAGGGTACATTTTCCCAAATATGTGTTTCTTCTGTGATTTCATAAAGAAACTGGAATCACTAGGAATGCCTTTGACAGAAGCAGTTGATATAGTTCTGGATGTGGATGAAAAACTGAATGTTCCTTCTGGCCCTGCAGCACAATGCTAAAAATAAAATGCAAAGAAGTGTTCAAAATTATAATGGTTTTAATATGAAGTGTAAACTTTCAAGTGTGTTGAATGGGCAACATGAAGAAATGATTCATGTCTGGTGATTACGATGAACATTTATGTTAGCTCGGCCACTCTTAAAACTATTTTATTTGTGTTAGCACATAATTTTGTAATTTTCAGCACATGAAAAATAAATATTTCCCAGGTTTTTAGCACCTAAATATCCGAGCCCTAATGATGGTAAAGTGCGAATATGAATAATTATGCTTAAAGAAATAGACCAGTTTACTTTATGGCCTCTATCTGCTAAAACAAAGTTTACAAACCCAGCAATAAGTTATCTTCTTGTTGTTTTGTCTTCAATACTGTGTTACATGACGATTGTTTTCTCCCGTGTGCTATATGTAATGAAGCAGACCTCCACAACATTGCCATAGAATTTCCGTTGCACTCTTTCCGAAGTAGGTAGCCTTTAAAAACCAGGTTTGTTTAGTATTGATTAGTGAAGGCCAGTGACGAAGTGCTGAGGAAGGTTATGCATAAGAACTATCAACGCCACCTGCAACACATTATGCGGATAGCTTTATACAGAGACTTCGTTTTCATGCATGGCCGTATAACGGAGAGTTGCTTATCCTGCGCCGTGCTGTTTCTAACCGGTTCCGTTCCCCGTCCACTTTCCTGCTTTTCATCTATTGGTTAATCAGTACTTGTGTGTGTTGTAGTGTCTTAGTGATTTTATAATGCCATAAGGTCTGTACACTTCAGCACACATAATATTCGTGTGTGAACCTTTATGATGACACACAATTTTTGTGAGATGGTGATTTATAGACAAATTTCTGATGTTCGTGTATATCACAGAGAAACGGTTTGCTATCTTGTGAATAATGTTTAGGAAAACGAAATCTATTATTGAAAACAAGCCGACAGCAAACCACCGTGATCTTACAGGGAAGAGACCAACGCCATCAGTTAAAGCTTAAAACTAAATTTAAAAAAAAATGCCTGAGAAAGCTTGCACACGGATCCAAATTTTGACTTGGACTGCATCTAAAACTTTAAAATTAAAGCCTTACGAGATAACTATGGTTCTGATATTTTAACCAGACCATAATGTGAATATAGATAGTCTCTACAATTGGGTGTTGGATAATGTCAATGATGGCTCTATTTATTCGCGTTTTGTTTGTTTGTCGTTTATCAACAAAGCCTGCTTTTATGGCCACGAGTAACTTAATGAGCGTAAATGCAAATTTTATTAAAAGTGTGAGAGATGCGTGGCAGCAAAAGAACATTATTTCGGGCACCTTCTATGACGTAGGTGCATTATTATTGTAGTTATATGTAATTTGCATGAGAAATGTAGGCCTTTAAATTTAAGGGGCTACGAGTATCCGACTCCGCCCTGTAAACAGTATGGTTCAACGTGCAAGTTAGGTGAGCCTCGCGTCCAAACGAATGCCCAATTTACCACTTCAAGACCATCGCTCCGAGTGTGCGACTACACAGAGGCAAGAGGTGGTAAAAGAGTAAAGGGATAAATGTACGTTGCACTTGATGTAAAAGCATTTCAACTTGACTCGCAAAAGAGATGCAACACTAATAATGTCATAATCAATTCCTTAAAATGCCTTCCCAAGTGGAACGTGTCAGCTCAATAAATTTACTCATAACATATTGGCAAGGGTTTACATTTCTAGTGTTGATTTGTTCATTATTGTTTTGTAGGTTATGCCATTAACCAAACGCTGGACCTATCAACCAATAGATTAATGTGGGAAAGGAAGCCTATTCCAATGACAGATCTACTCATATAGGGTATGATGAATGGCCACAGGAATTCTCGACATAAACCGAGATCAAGCCTGAGCAACTTCTGGTCATGTTTTGATTTTTATGTTGTTGTCTGCAAGAAGTTCAAGTTTACTGGAAGTTCGCTTTCCTTTGACTGAAGCTGGAACAATTGAAACATCTGCTCCAGTATCGATCAGGAAGAGAGCTGCTGATTCCTTGTCCCTTACGAATAGGCGACACAGCTGTAGCCATTCCCTCTCTGTCGCCAGTGGGAGATGGGCACTTAGTTTCCCGAATTATCCGATTGAACCTCAAGCGCTGCGCTTATACCGAACCGCCGTGGGCATTTATAAGCACGCTCTCCCAACTTAATGTGATAATATGCGTTCTGTGTAGACGTAGCACGAGGACTGTGGTTATTTCATCTTCAATTTGATACCAAACCTGGCCGTGAGCGGGACTGAAGTTGTTTGTTTAACTCAATCATTTGCCAGGAAAGTTGTTTTCTTAAGTCATGTAAGTCATTTTGGCTGGATGTGACAAATCTGACCTGCCATTGTCGCCAACTAAACCGTCACTGCTCACTGATAATATAATTTGCAATATGAGCTGAAGCTTTCCTGGCAGAGAACATACTCTGTAAGCTTTCTTGCGCTTCCAGGTGAGTCAGCTGCCCTCCTTTTCAAGTTTTATGCAATCCGAATTTTATATTCTTACATGAAAACATCAGCTCCTATGCTAGATTCTATCCAAGTATTTAACATATACATGTTAAACGGAATATGTATTGCTGAAGTTCTAGGTAGCTCAGTTAGAACGAGCACACGATTCCTAAGTAATCCGTGTGCTGTAGAAGCGGTTCGAATCCCCTTCATGGACTAATTTGTTTACCTCGTAATATTCACTAATAACATTGGTTAAACAATTATTGTGTTTAAAGCTGCTATTATTTTAACTCGTAATTGTTGTATATGAGTATATCTCCTGGTATAGGCACTGAGCTGCTTGCACCTTGGCTTTTGCTTCTCTGTGTATCAAGAGCATATCAGTGTACTCGTCAATCGAATAAATCGTTAAGGACAGTCACAAAATATCGTGTGACAGCGTACACGTGGAGAATGGAGGGAGTCGGCGCTCATAATAACATACTGCATCATGCCAGTACAATGGGGCTGAAGTCATTATACTTATTCTATTACAAAGAGCAGACAACCAAAAACGATTTAAGTAATGTGCTAAACCGTCAGGGACATCAAAATTAGATTACCCTGAATTCGGTATCCAAGTTTTAATGAGCAGAAAAAAAAACTGTACAACGACGAGACGAGAACCCGTGTCCCTGAGGTTAGCGCACAAGGCACAGCTATTTGGACGCCTGACTGAAAGCACTCTCCGAGTTCTACTGTAGAATCTGCATGCCGGACGCTATGCCAATGTCACCTGGCGACTTTTCGTGCAGAATTTGTCCTTTAAGACAGTGTTAACCTTTGCTGGGCGTTTTAATGTCATTACTTAAATGGCAACACAGCTATTATGGATGTTATTTGAGATGTATGAGGCGTAGTGTACACCAAATTTAAATAAACCGTTATTTAATAACATATGCGTTTTCACTGTAGGGGTCCATGGTGGATGAGGCGCATACCCTAGTTTCTTGCAACCAACCCAGGCTCTTGGTACAAGATTCCGCTTTTTTTTTCTTTAAGTTGATGTGTTAGTGTACTCACATGATAGACTGTACTGAATTGTTTTGCTATGTATACTCTACTAAAAAGTTAGTAAGTCGTACGTTTTTGAGCTGTACTTTACCGAGGAGTACGTTCTGTCGCTTAAACCGTTGTTTCTCTAAATTTTGCGCGTTCGTCTCTCTAAGAACGTCAAGGAACACGTTTTAGTAAGCGCAAAACTGGACTAAAGTGCACGTGACGTTTGATAGGTGGCCTACCTTCTAAAACATAAGGCGCCGCTGACTCTGCTGGTATTAGATATGAACAATTCAGAAGCGTGCATCTCTCCCATGTCCAGGATACTGAATGTCTAAGCGGGTTGTATCCCCGACATACTATCCGCCGGTAGTATTTACAACAACGTAATTGTTATAGCCATAATGTTTTTAAAAAGTCTTCACCAATCTTCTCATCCACTAGGCTCCCCATTTCGCACAGTAATTGCAAG
The DNA here is from genome assembly GCA_030765045.1 of Tenodera sinensis. Lineage (NCBI taxonomy): Eukaryota > Metazoa > Arthropoda > Insecta > Mantodea > Mantidae > Tenodera > Tenodera sinensis. Next base: position 13,803,450 of record CM060962.1, on the reverse strand, counting down.
GGTTTACGATCACCAAGTCCCAATTCCGTTAGCAGTTTTATCGCTTTCTGTGACTCCCTATCGGCGAATACTGAAATGTATAGCGTCGTATTTACCAATGACGGAATGTCTGCTTCAGTTGAACCTACCACGTGTCATATTTAGTGTGGCCCCTGTTAAATATTGGTACAAAGTAAGCCTCAATTGGTGCGTACCAGATTTTATGATCAGGCTTCTAAATCAACGGCACTTTTATACACACATGTTTCACAATCTTGTGGAGTTTTAGTTTCCGAAGCATTTTCTAAGGATTTCATGGGATTGTCAACAGTGTAGGTTTTTGTGATAATCATTGTACATTAATATACGTTAATAATGAGATTGTTAGGCGTGAACTGTAGTTCCTTTATAGTAGTATTTCACTTGATGACATAGAATTTTCACAGAACATGCTTTACAAACAAATTTCACAAACGAAAACCGTTATAGAAGGAAACGAATGTTTGTTGTTTAATCAAAATCGTTAAAACATTTTAAAGAAAATAAGAATTCCAAAGGCTTCGCATATAAGAGACAGTTGCTAGGGGAGGATATTCTCGAAACCCTTCTGTTGAATTCTTGTAACATACAGAGCCTAACAAACAAAGTTGTTTTTACCCAATATTTTCTTTTTGTGTTAAGCAGCTGAAAAGTACAGAGATATCTTTTTAAAAAATATTTGTTTATTCAGAGTTTCCAATAGTTTATATTTCCGTTGAAATCTCGGAATAGAATTTCTGGGTAAAATTAATACTTTCTCTGTCCTGGTAGAGGAAGTAAAAGCTACTAAAGCAAGTCCTGTTAAGAATAAGATATTTCTCTGGTAGCTGGACACTCCCACATAAGCAGTCCTATCCACTACCTAAGCCTTCCTAACTCTTATCGATATACCCACCCCAGACTCAGAATTCTTGGCCAAATAACGCCTTATGTTTTAGAAGGTAGGCCACCTATCAAACGTCACGTGCACTTTAGTCCAGTTTTGCGCTTACTAAAACGTATTGCTTGACGTTCTTAGAGAGACGAATGCGCAAAATTTAGAGAAACAACGGTTTAAGCGACAGAACGTACTCCTCGATAAAGTACACCTCAAAAGCATACCACTAGTTAACTAAGAGCGAACTCCGGGTTACCAGTACAAACTTTTTAGGGTATACATAACAACACAATTCAGTACAGTGAGTGCACTAACACATCAACTTAAAAAAAAAAAAAAAAAAAAAAAAAAAAAAAAAAAAAAAAAAAAAACAGGATTCTTGTACCTAGAGCCTGTTTATTAGTTTATTATTCCCTAAGCCCAAACATTCTGTGAACAATACTGTAATGCATTTCTGCCATAATTTAAATGAATTTGGTCACAATATAAGGTTAAAAGTTCGTGAAAAGTTTAATTTCTAAGAGAGATTTGGCAACGTCACGTCGCATGTTCTCCCCTTCGGAGGGAGTTTAGGGGAGGTATCACCTGGCGTTACTAAAAGTGGAGGAAAACGGATGGACAGGCAACAAATTCATGCGCCTAGCATAAGCATTGGCGAGTGTGGTGACAGTTTTAGCTGTCATTTGTGACAAGGAAATTATTAGTTTTATTTCAGCTCGGTAATCTACAAAAGAACGCAATTGTTTTACGAAAATGAAGACGGCTTTTATTTGTTTGTATATTAAAAGCAATTAGTGGTTTAGCTCGCATTGGATAATAATAACGCCCATTACTGCCAAAATCTGTATCCCTTTGTCAGCATTAATTCAATCCTGAAATACGTGGTTTCGATTGCTTCGTTTTTCTGCTTCCTTAACTATGGAAAACTGAATCTTCATTATTACTTGAATGTGTAATTTCAGTAATATTCACACCTGTCAGGCATAACATTTCGAATAGTATCGATGTTCCCAAGGAAGTGCCCCCTCAGTGGTACGGTAAACGCACTGGGTGAGTGTTTTGTTGACAACTGAGGCCAGAGCTTGCTAAAAAGCTCATACCGGTCGGGTACAACACAGGGCGGTGGTGTATGCGACGACTAATTCCATGCACTGTGAGACTGTTTTGTTTATATGTTGAAGGCAGTGCTGGAACTTTGGTTTTTAACCGGATTTTCGTTTTTGAGTACTGCTATCCACAGACTGACAGACATACACACACAAAGAGAGGGAGGAGAGAGACCGACACACACACACACACACACACACACACACACACACACACACACACACACACACACACACAAACACACACACACACACACACACACACACACACACGGACCTCTTTCTACGAGTGGTTTCTTTTTCTAGCTTTAGGCAGCTTCAAAACATATATTTCCGTTGAAATATCGACATGGAATTTTTGGGTGGAATACAATACTTCCTTTACTTACTATACGTAGTAGAGACTGTAAGTTTCCACTCTGATTCAAATGGACTTTCGGCATTCTGTGCATTCTTTGGTGCAGGTTGCTCAACTTTAGGTAGTACATAGTATTGCACCTATCTATTTCACAGATATGCAAACCGTCTTATCAACATGGGCTTCCTCGCTTCTTCGCTCTGCAGACCGCGAATTGAGCCGAGCTTAACCGAGTCGCCAGGGTGCACGGTGTAAGGAACTTCTGCACCTTGGATTGCGATTGCAAGTTTTGAAAGGCCCTGATGCAGATGCTGAAAGTAAAATTAAAGAGTGAGTGTTTATTACTGTCAACTAGAACAGAAAGTAAGTTATTAACTGTGCCGTGACTAAAT